>FN649749.1:3599800-3645010 GCA_000310025.1 Ectocarpus siliculosus | reverse complement strand
TATATTTTCCTATTGCACTGGTACATACACCCCAGACAAATTCCATCATACACCACAGATAATTCCATCATCCCCAAACAGACACGTTTCGGGGAAAATGATCCGGCAGCATTCACAAGGAAAATGTTTGAGAGCGGAAAGGCGGAATACGTTCAAGATGCCAATACCGCGGTCACCAACGCTCGACTTCACCACTTGCTCCAACGCATTCCCTCAAGACCCAACAAAATAGACATAGCAGATAAACCAGGCGAAGCAACAAAACTTACTGTGGCAACACCAAACAAGAAGCCAAGGAGCCTTATCCTTTCCCTTTGAGTCTGTGTGTGCTGCGTATCGGAAGTTCGGGGGTCTACGGCTGTCACCACACGGGGAACGATGTAGGCCGAAGTACACGAATGGTGGTAAATTGGCTCCCCCGCATTGTTCGGTTGCAGAACCCTGTCCGGATCCGGGCTGACGGCGCTACCTCTGGGAACGTTCGATGGCTTAGTCGACCTTTGAGGCCTGTGAGTGTAATGGAGTTGGTTGTGCAAGGGTGGCATCGAAAATTCCGGGCGTTTGGTTGGCGCGTAAGCGCTCAAAATGCCTCAATCAAACGCTTGTGCACCAGATTCCACCAAAGCTTCACCACGCCCAGACCACGTTGGTCGGTGGGCGTGAATGTTTCGTAATTTTTCGTTGCCTGAGGTGTCATGCGAATCGGCGAATCGTCAGCACCACTCGTCTTCAAAATGGACTCGCTGCCGCATGGGTGCAACATGGGTTTGGATGTTGATGCTCACGGGGGACGACCTGCCATCGTTAATTCGTGGTCCCTCTTGTAGGGAGGTCCGATCAGTACCGTATTGTGATGCCGTGCGAGCCAACCCTACCGCACTAGACTTCCACCGCGTTTGCATGATATGTCATCGTCCCCGTGTGTTTCATAAATGTTGACAGGGATCTGAGCCACAACTCGCTGACGACCCTTCCTGCGGAGATCTTCGCACCGCTAGTGTCTCTCAAAACCCTGTGAGAAAGCGTATCGCCTTGATTTAGGTTGCTTTTGGTCGACGGAATGTGAACTCGCACCAGGGTCACACAGAGAGAAGGACGCATGCATAAAACTCTGATTGGCGCAGGGACAGATTGACCATGAATGGGCCTCACTCAGTCGTGGTAAACTGCCGTCCTTGGGAGTATGCGCATACGAACAACCGCAAGAGATGTCCAACACCATTTGACTATTCCCAAGAGCCATCGTCTTAAGAAGCAGCTACCCATTTCAGATTTGGCTCCCACAAGATCGCTGAGAGCGTTCGGGACATTTGTCCCATTCCGTCTGGACTTGAGGCGTGGACTCATGAGATGAGGTCACGCAGCAGGAAGGCCAATCACGATGTTGTTATCTGCTTTCCTCAACCAACCTTCCTTCTGTGTTGCTTGCATTACATTTGATCGCGAGAACGAGCCGGCCGTCCCTTTCCTTTGTCGACCATGATTTCAAACACGTTGCTCATTGTAGGGGGAATATTGTGAGATTGAATCCCAATCCGTTTGACTGCGGTGAGACTCGAACCCACGTCTCAGACAAAAGAGGATGCAGTATTACGGTCTACCACCCCAAGGTAAATACCCTCCTGTCATTACAGTTTCTTTGTTGAGCTGTTGATGTTGTGCACTGCGCGACTATTTGGTGCTTGTTTGCGGACAACCGAAATACTGTTCTTCTATGGCCAAGCATTCTGTGGTGCCTTGAAAAGAAAACGAGAAGGGCAAATAGTGACAGAACACGGTGCCTCCCGTTTTGCAAGGGGCACACAAAGGCAATCGAGTCGGTGGTTGGACCCGAACGCTAGCGCTGGATGGCGGAAACCACCGTAGAATGTACAGTTTTCTCGAGACTCACGCTGTGAGCACAGTCACCCGGGTTTAACGTTCATGGCCAGAGGGAGGTCGATTCACCGAACGAGGAGTTGAAGAGGCCAAATGGAGTCGGTGTGTGATAGAGTTGGCTCTCACGTTTCTGTTCCACGGTTGGAGCTGGAGTCCACAGTCTATGTACGCTTGGTTTGTGGATCTTGGGTCCAGGAGCATGGCCGATTTCCCTCAGCATGACCGGGCGTTTGAGACCCCGGTGAAGCCGAAACGGGTGTGAGGATTTCCGATGCTGCCTCTGATGACGGTGAACGTTGCGGCATAGAACACGGTGAAGGCTGACTCCTGACCCCCGGTCGCGATGTCCTCCGCGTGACAAGAATAGACGCCTATATCTCGCGAGAGCCGCCGCCGTAAACCATGCAAGATGCTTTTGGCCGATCAGCCTGGCGGACCTTCGGAATCCACAGGAGCTTTCGAAAGTACCTTTTTTGGCCAGCCGTCGGATTATTTTGCTCAATCTGCTCTCCTCTTATCGTCGTTTTCCCCTAACCTGGTTTTTTTCAGGAGGCTCGCAGGCGACGGGATGGAGGGCTAGCAGTGCATCCCCGAGAGGTGAGATGGGAAAGGGACTGACGCCTCGCTTTGGACACTCGAGGATGGTGGTAACGAATATCACGACAAGGGGTGTCAGAAACGCCCTCTATGGAACTGATGTATCCGGGGTGCCACAAATTGCGCGACAATCAAATACAAACGCCCAGGTGGAACCTGTGCGTCGACTGGCGCTGGAAAGCGAGATTTTCGCCGCGGGAAGCATCGTGGGTATTGATGCAGACATCGGCCACCTCCGCCTCTTTTTGAGGCTTCTGGATATTCTGTGGCGAAGAACCTTTACTCTATCTTCACTGGCGTCTCTCCCTTCCTTTCCCATGTAACCACCGGACGCCATTCCTTGCGGATGTCAAAGATGAGAAACAACAAGCCATTGTTCGGCCAGGCTTGATTTCGTTGCGTGATATACCCTGCCCTCCACCAAAGGCACGCTATTTCGTGTCCCACCCGATCTCATACATCAATAAAGTCAGTCCTCGCTGAATGCTCTCATAAATTTGCTCACACAACAATTCTTGCCTTCCTGTTGCTTGCTTCCGCTGTCCGGTCGACCGCAGCACTGCAAGTGAACTTAAATGCGTCAACCAGGACCCGTCTGTGTCGTGAGTAGAAAACCCTGCCTCGTACTCATATCATTAATACAGTACTGTGCGTTGTTCGATCGTGACGTAGATATGAAGATATGGAGATGGTGGTGGCTTCAACGGCTCAGTAGTAGAAAGCAGTCGGAGAATCTTCTGTCGTTGTTTTCCCTGTGCTGGTTGTGTTTGATTTGCTGTGCATGCGGGTGTAGTTGAAATATGTTTGCTGGCGTTGGTACTGCTGTCTTCCTCGTGTCTACGGCAACGGCCACGACGGTTTCAACCGACCCCTCCACATTTCTTCGTACCGACGTACGTTTGTTCGTTTCCCGGCGACAGTGTGTGATGCCATGTCATCGTGTCCTGAGGGAACGACTTGCTCTCGCGGAACCAGGGGCTACACTTGCGGTAAGCGTAACTTATTGCATCATTGCGAAGAACCGAAACGGCTACCATTTGTGACCTCTGCACTACTATAGCCTAGACTAGTGGGCAAAATGCGCAACCTCGTGTGAATTGCTCTTTTCGTAACCCAGGAAGCTTGTCGCTGTCATTGATAACGTGACAACTGAGGGTCAGGAATAGGGTTGCGGCCCTGAAATCCAACCCGCAAATCGCGATATCAGCAAATCACCAGAATATGTTGAGGCGACTGTCACTTCCACTCGTCCTGATGCAGTAGGTGAGCACAGGGGGGGGGCGAGACCCACGAGGCTGTAGTTGTTGTTGGCGGTGTTTGACAATTGCTCTTTCTCGGTTCGAAGCAACGGCGGCATTCGAACAAACGCCTGACGTTGCAAAGCCATTACCCCGCCCATTGCTCACTCAGACCTACCGTGTTAGGAAAAGCCTGCGGGGCTTGGTGTCGAGAAGGACTGCTGTGGCATTCATGATATCCTACTCCCAAGAGCCCTCGATTTCACCGTGACGCCAAAATTCCTCGCGTGAATCGAGCGCCTAGCCTACGGCGAAGTGATATTTTCGGTCAACAATATGTACCACTATGTACGAACTTCGTCCAAACCCTGGGTTGAACGCGCGCTTGCCTGACGCATGTTGGCACGGCAGCACCAAGATATTCTACCGCGTGGCAAAAGGGGACCATAGCAGTAAACACGGTACAAGTACGGGCATAGGACGAGGAACGAGGATGCTTAACACCCGTAAAGGTTTAGCTTGGTCACAAGCCCCCTCAGTACCGTAGTGGAAGTCATTTTCGTTGGAGCTGGGTGGCATTCCAAAGGTGATACCATGATAATATCGATGTTGGGCGGCCATGGCGCCTACAGGGTTAGAAACCGTCGTTTGTTGCATGTGTAGACGAGACTAAAGGTGTGCAAAATGCTTGTTAACAGTCTCTGGTTTTCTAAGGAGAGAAAAGGTTGGTCGCTGGCTGCTGCCACTCTGCAAGTACTTGTAATTTTTCGCGTGGGGGTTGGTTGATCTTCGAACTACAGTAACATCTACTAGGGCGAAGAATAGCCCCCCCCCAACCTCCAGTGGGCGCGAGGGGCTTGAGGTGAAAGCGGTCGTGCGAGAACGGCGGACGTGTGCTGCGCGTCTGTCGATGGCCGATGCTGTCAATCATTGGTTCGGGACGTGTCGACCACTTCTTTTCAGTGCAAACTTCGGGTTCGAAGCATTCGCCCCATACAACCACGACGCGCGTCACAAATCAATCCTGCATTCGGTGCGGCAAAAGTCGATACATTCACTATTTTCCTTGCAAGTACTTTGACGATAGCAACGATTGATTGTACCAATCGAGGATACTCTATTTTCTAGTAATAGCAGACGACGACCATTCCTGACTGTAATATGATCTGTAGGTTGTCAGGGTATAGAGTCGGAGGCCGCCCGCCAGTGACGGCGCGACCCCCCGAAACTTTCGTAAGCCTAACGCGGAATGGCTAGTCATGGTCATGATCTGGCCATGACCCATTCATCGAGATGGAGGATATGACGTCGATCATGATCATGGCCGTAGTTAGGCCTCGGTCATGCTTCGGTCATGACTCGGTCATGACTCGGTCACGACGCGTTCATGACCAATGCATTTCTGGTGCTCCTAAACAACAGACTATTTTCTTTGGCAGAGGCAGAAAAAAACTAGCGCTAAACTTGACCCTATCCCTAAACCCACAAGACTAAATCTTGGTCACTGGGTGGATTAGTTCTAGGTGGTGCCGTCATAGGCGCCACAGCAGGTTGGCATTGATGCAATCTAGTAGACAGACCATCGGGTCATGGTTGGGTCGCGATGGGGTCATGACATGATCATGTTATGGCCATGGTGCAGTCATCATGAGCCAGTCATGGCACGATCACGACTCCGTAGTGACACAATCATGGCTATGTCATGACCGGGTCATGATCCGCACTCTGGCCGAAAAACTCTTGTGGAAGTGAGAAACAAGAAGTAAGACATGACCCGTTCATGACTCGGATCGCGGATCTCGGGTCACGGAGCCAAGTCATGACCGAAATCATTGCCGAAATCATGACCCCGATCACGATAACGAATTGACCCCAAAACGGCGCTCATTGTACGAGTGTGGTCTGGAATTCACTTTGAAAATGAACGTTTCCAACGGTGTTCAAGTCAGAAAAATGCACGATGTCTGCTGTGGTAACAACTGTATAGGTGAGGAATGGTACACAGGTGACTGTCATCCGAAAACAGAAACCGGTCTATCTGTAAGATGCTTGAAAACGATTAGACTACTCGGCTTCCTTGAACTTGAGTGCAAGGACTCGCCCGTGTGGCGAGATCGCCGCCAGATCACTCTCCTCTCGTTCTAACGTCAAAAAGTGCCCCTGTGAGTTCATTCGCCTCCATGACATTATCAGGTAGCGTGGAAGGTCACCGAGCTGCGTCGCAGCACTTCAAACGAGGTCTCGATTTGCAACTGCCACTCGCGGAATGACCCAGGTACAGGCAATCTTGAAGGGGGATCTATGCACGCAAGATTTCTGCGAATTGTTGCGAGCTCGCACCTGTTCTCCTGCTGGGTGTATTGTTTGGTCTTGCTTTGCCCTTGTACAGGTAGAACTGTAGCTTGCTTTGGCGAATGCACCGCCTATGTCACAGGAAGGAGATTCGACAACGAAAAAGGAAAGCAAGCAGATTCCTTTTGAGAAAAATTATCAACGTACTGTACGATACCTGGAACTTGACCACCCCAAAGCGGGCAGGTCACGGTGTCCACAGAGCGAAACAGCAATAGTCTACATAGCTGCCAGGCACCACGAGGTGAAGCAAAAGCGAAGAACATGAGCTCTTGGGAAGTATCCACTCAACCTATCGCCTCATATGGCGGCAAAACGTAAGACCCAAGGGTACATGCTATACCTTTGGTTCAAACAAACCACCAAAGAGCAGAGATACCTGGAGATGGCCGTTGAGCGTTCATCTGACTGCCCGAGCACATAGAGAAGGTCACTCCAGAGCAACGCGACGAACTTGAAGACTGTGCGCGCAGCGTGTATCAATTCCGATGCCCACCCCCCAGAAGTGCGGCTGCTTTGGCAACTGTTTCGAAGGTCTCAAAAATCGTCCATGAAGTTTGTGTCGATGAGAATACGATACCACCTCGTGTGAAACGAAGCCCGCGGACATGTACGTGTGGCGGAGGTGAATCGGATCGGCTTCGACACCGGCTGTGTTGAAGCGGGGTCGGGAGTGGTGAATTTTTCGTTCTGCGCAGGTTCGCAATCGGCTATCACGAGGTTTGCCGAGCTTTACGCCCCCACTCAAGTTTAGAAGCGCACCCGGCTGAGCAAAGAGCAGTCACCGCATCTGCAAGCAGCCTATTGGAACCCAGACACCGAGTACGGCCGGACCATCGTCTCCCATTTAAATGGCCGTTATCTTTTTACACCGGCACACGCGGGTCCAGTGGATGGCGTCTTCCTTCCCACCATCGCACATTTTCTGTCCATTCTGCGAAATATTTCCTGCACTGACAAAACGTCCACAGCCAATCGCGTGCGAAATACGTTTCGAAGCTAGTTCTAATGCCAAAGCAGGCAAACCTGAAGCAAGAGCACGTGCAGCCTGCTAGTGCACCGCACCATTCAACCGATGGGAATTCGACAAGGGGTCGAGAGCACGTAGCAGGTGACACAAGATACTACACCCCTGGACCCATTTTCAAAGCTCGACTACTTCCCACGAAGAAGAGGATGGCAATATTTAGACACACGTTTTCGGAACAATCTCGATGGGAGGGTTCCAACGCCTCCCGGCATTTTCGGCATTTTCGGCACCACCGTTCTTCCTACTGTGGAGTGATCCAGCTATGAAAATTGGTGCAGGGGGTGTGGTATATGTCACCTGCGGCACCCTGTTGCATCCCCGCGTACCCTCCATTTCGTGTAGCCACGGCTCGGGAGCTAAACAACATAGACTGGAACCCTCCGAAAAAAACAAATAAGTGCACCGCAACACGAGGACGACAAGCCTACAGTACCTCCTACACCCCGACATATGGCCTCACGTGTGCCATAGCACGCCGGTTTATAATAGCAACGTGGAGTGAGCTTTCGGCTTAAAAGCCCATGCAGAAAGGCTGCTGTATGCCGCCCGAAACGTTGTCCATTTTAACCGCGGGGGGCTTAATTCCAAACCATTCAAAGCGGCGCTCCTCATGCCACCAACATGATACTCTCCTGCTCTGTCGGCTAAACGGTACGCCAAAAAGTAGCCGTAAGTATCTACTTCTCGGTGCCTGAATGCTGATACTGCTGCCGCTGCAACAACGCCTTCATCGGTCGAGAGCCAAAACACGGAGGAGACGTTGGGCCGGAGGGGCGGCGCAAACGGCAGTGTGGAAGATACCCGCCAAGCACAGCGCGACGCTGGCGACGGCGGCAGCCTGCACAAAGCGCGCGAAAGGGCGACCGCCGCGACCGGGACATTGTGACGCGAGTAGGTAAACCATCAGGAATGGCACACGACAAAGATTCGGCGATGTTCACCGGAGAGTGGTCGCGAATGACTGCCGTCCGGCAAGATAGAAATGATGTGGGCGGGGGTCTGACCGTATCGCGCATGGCTACGTGACGTCCACGTGACATATTGTGAATTCCCAAACAAAGAAGCCGGTGTTCAAGATAACATTGTGGGAGAGCTACCGTCGCTGGATGCGTCGATGAGCTTAGGTACCGGGGTGTTGTGAGGTGCGTCGAGATCTTGCCAACCAAGCGTCAGAGAGCGGTCTAGAGGCATTGTACCACCTGGTCCAGCCTAACAAACGACAAAAACCACAATAGCAGATAATAGGCCGCTGTCCAGTACGTCGGAAACTTGGCTTGCACACCTCGGGTTCTCGTTCCATGAGCGCTGCCGTCCCGATCGAGTGCGCCGATGCGCCCATAGCGATCCCGCGTGGCACGAGGTTATCGCTGCCTACCCCCATCGCGTCCAGAACGGCCGTGCCCACGGATGCACCGTAAACGCCTGCCGGGAAATGACCAGAAAGACAACCGGATCGAATGGCAACAGCAGCAACAGCAGCAGTAAGCAACTAACATCAACCGTGACAACAATACTGCTGAAACAGTACCAACACGATGAATTTGACCTACTTGTAGTACTCTTTTTACTTGTGTCCTGATCGCTGCGGGGTCGTCTGGTACGTTTGTGTCGTCTATGTACCCACCCTGCCAACGTGTACCGTGTCTGCCCCGTGTCTACTTTGCCTGCCGCCTCCTGCATGTGTATGCCCTCATCTACTGGCCTGGAAAAGACTTGCGCCGGTTCTCCAACAGCGCAAGCTAGTGGGGAGATTCGTTGCCTTCTGTTCACAATTCACAGTTCACAACAACTTACAAATAGTGCAGCGTTTTGAGACCCCTGAAAACCAACAAGCTAGTCGAGGTATTCATTGGAGATTAGGTGCCATCCGTTCACAGTTCACAGTTCACTGATGCAAAGAGCGGAGGCCAGCAGGCTGCGTTTATGTGTGTGTTGAGCTGAATGGCGGCCCGGAAGTGCCGATCCTTGAGAATTCCGCAAAACCAAATCCAACCGCGTTCGGTCGTTTCCGTGGACCAAACCGTGTTGTAGGTTCATTTCACTCCGGCAGTCTCCTTTATCAGTCTAGGCGTCATCATGCCAGTTAAAGTTATCGATCGCGTCGCGTGATATATTGTCATCGTCCCGGGCACGATGATGGCCCCATCGTGATCGTTATATGGTCTCCGGGAGAGGCCCAACGCGATGTGTTGTATATGCAGGCTTTCGTTTCACAGAATTTGAGAAAGTTACAGAAAATGGAAGCACGACGCATGTTGGTCCTGCCCCTGCATGTCGTGCTTTTTCCGTGAGTATGATCCGCGTGCTCGAGGGCTGCGGTGCGAGCGCGAGCGCGGCAGGTGGTCCTTGCCCAAAACCTTATCAAGAACGAGCCATGGTTTTCAGGGGTCTCAAAGCTGTACTAAATTGGTGTGAACTGTGAACTGTGAACACACGGCACCAAATCTCATACCGATCCCTCTACTATAATAGCTATATGGTTTTCAAGCGCCGGTTAGCGCGGTCGATGCTATATAACTAAACACAGATACCCTCCGCAGGACTCCGGACCATGACAATTAGAAGCGGCGTTTTCAATTTTCAGCCGTTCGAAGACTGACCCTTTTACAATTAAAACCCGTCAACACGGCCGATGCAACTGACAAAACACACACACACACACACACACACACACACACACGTGTTCCGCGTGCCCAGCACGAACATAAATACACCATCCAACTCGCCACAGCCCACCCACTTCACAAAATTTGAGGGCTACAATACCTCACCGGTAACGAGAATGGAGGCAACGGCGAGGGCGGGGTTTCCTCCGAGGAGGGATGCTGCCGGGATGCCGAGGGACGACATCACGGACCGCTGGGTGAGGGTCATGCTGAGGCGCGGGGTAAGGCCCACCGCGCCAGCCGCCGCTGCCGTGCCGAAGAGTGACGTCATCGACGACCACAAGGTGCTCGCCAGGAGCGGCCTCTACAAAATGACGATCGGGATAATGTTTCGGCGGTAGGGGAGAGAAAAGGGGGGATTGAACTTGAGGTGCTCCAATGAAGACAGAGTGCGCCGTGTGAAGGGGTTGGTTGGTGCGTGAGGACAAACAAGTCAGGGGTGTGGGAAGGGAGGGTACGTAGCAAGACGTTTTCCCGGTGGAAGTGGGATACGGGCTATCTGTGGCGCTGAATTGGTGGGGGGGCAGCGGTGCGCTACGGACATGAATCAAAAAGTGCAAACACTTTCGAAAGTCCGAAACTAGCGTCGAAGAGGGGAGCCATGGAAATGATCGCGCCGAAAGTCGCGTCTCTTGGAGAAGGGAAGAGTAACCAACACGACAAGTAAGGGCAGACAGGGCAACTTATCGATACATACGCACGTGTACGCTCCTGGCATCAGGTGAGCGCCGTCCACCGCCAAGATTGAAGTATGTGAACAAGCGAATAATGGCGCAATACGCAGGCCTCAACACTGCTGCTCGATCGGGAAAGACCAACCACACTTTTCGCACAACACTGTAGGTGAAAGGCAGGGAGCAAGGAGCAATGCTAACTCAGTGGGGTCGAGGGTATCGCGACGCAAGGGGGCATGAATCTGCAGCGTACGACACCTTCGCCCACGTCAAAACACGTGAACAGCTGTTTTTCACAGTTTTGGTTGAGTGAGACTGCTCCAAAATTGTACATTGATGTAGGCTCATAAAGACGCAATGTGTACCTTTTGCTGCCCCTTCGGCCTCTCTCGGGAACACACACAAAAAAAAAAATGGAAAAAAATAGAAAAAAAAAAATGGATAAAAAAATTACTGAGATGCACCTTTTGCCGCCCCTTCGGCCTCTCTCGGGAACACACACAAAAAAAAAAGAAAAAAGAAAAAAAAAGAGAAAAAAAAAAGGAGAAAAAAATTACCAGGTTCTTGCTGAGGATGTCGCGGTTGTAGAACATGCGGAAACCCAGGGCGCAGCAGGAGGCGTTCAGGACTCCGAAGAACAAGTCCCCTGCACCGCCGGAGACCATGCCCGCCTTCGGGAAATAGCCTTCGCACCACAAACACAACACAAAAACACGGGACACCACGGATAGGGACGACGTATTTGTTCGGCGTGCTGCGTACGTCGGCAATCTCGGGCGAAGGGGGGCGTTCGTAAGTATATTCGGGTAAGGCCGTGCAGGCATCTCGACATGTGCCGCAGAATCTAAAGAAGGTATGTTTGCTTGAAAACAAACGTATTGGGTCTGCGTAAATGACGTAAATAGACAGTGCCGCAGACGGGAGAGGAGCCGCGGCTTGGTGCCTTGGAAAAAAAAAAGAGACAGAAGTAGGAGACAGGGCGGCAGAATGCATGTGTGCGGCTATGCCGCCTTTTGAAGGGGTAGGTTGGCATGACACGCCAACAACATAGCCCAGCACGGCGTTGGTGGAACTGGCAGATTAGATCGAAATTCGTCTTGCTGTCGGTTGTCACAGCAGTTGTAGCCGCCGTCCGCCGCGCTTTTGTCTCGACATCAACAACAACAACAACAACACCAGTCGATAATCCTTGAATCTGAGACGGAGAAAAAACTGGTTCCTACGAGAAATGGACCCGCGGGTGGCGGGTTCTCACGCAACCTCGCCGTCGCCTAGATCTGTAAAACGCATCCATCGTATCGCATCGCTGACGAGGAGGAAGAGGAGGAGCGCCAGGCAAGCCAAGCCAAGTGCTCGTTCACCTTCGAGCGCGGCCTTGAGGGGCAGATCTCTCGCAGCCCCCAGGCCGTACGAAGCGCCGCCGGTGATGAGGCTGCAGACCACCAGCGGGTGCAAGATCTGATCTCCGAAGACATGGCAGACGAGGAAGAGGCCCGGCGATACGCAGGGGGGGAATGATGTTGTGTTTGTTGTTTTTTGGTGGTGGTGGTGGCGGTGGTGATGTTGTTGTTCTGCTTCTTCTTGTCTCCACATGAAAAAAACGTTACGGTCTCTACTCTGTACCTTCTGATATCCGTACTGGTCCAACTGACTCCGGCGCCTTCCGTAGTCACAGGACAAAACTTCCGTAGTCACAGGAAAAACTACCCCAAAAAGGGTACACAGTTCTAGCTAGGAACCAAACGCAAAATGGGGACAAAAATATGAAGAGAGAATAAGCCGAGTCTGTTGAAGAAAGATAAGACTGTAGACCACCAATATGGGTGCAAGATATGCATGCTCTCACCCGCAAGAGACCGAGGTCGACGTACACATACGACGTGCCAGGGGATAGGGTTACTAACTTCTCACACAAACCATCCTCTTGCAAGCAACGCGGCGGCAAGGGGTACAGCAGTACTCCACAAGCAACAACCACAACAACACGACCGGATAGCAACGTCGAACATTCACGCCATCCACCCTCGACCGCAAAATAAACTGGTACAACAGAACACGTTTTCGGTGGGAAACCGTTTGTAGATCTTGGAGGCCACTATTTTCCCACAAGGAACACCTCTGCATAGCAGACGCTACAGCACCATACACCGAACGACCTCACGCACCCCACCCTTAAAACTCAACCCATTCCACGGTAGTTGTGCGTTCCCACCACTCTATGATATAGCTAGTCTTTCGTACGCCACGGCGCAGCGTTAGAAAGGCACAGAACACACACCCTCCCGTAGGCCACCTGGAAAGGAGACAAATCACATTTTCTGAAGAGACGACAGCCCAGCTCTAAGAAACAGAATATCCTTCTAGAAGCGCCATGATTCATTCAAATTCGCGTTCGAACTCAGTCGAGGCATGTGGGCCTCGGGCTCACCTTCTTCACGCCGGGGGGCAGCGCATTCGCGTGCAAGAGGGACAGGACGGTCGTGCTCACCGCCGCCGGCCCCTCCTCGCACCACGGCAGAAGCGCGTACGTGGCCGCGGTGATCACCGCCCAGGCCTTCCGCATGTCCGCGGCCTTCTCCTCCTGATCATGGTTGTTCGTTTCAGGGGCACCGCGAAGACGCGAGGCGAAGTAGGGTGTGGGGGGGTATTTGTTGGAGTCCGGGCAGCCTTAAGACGATGTCTCTTCCGCGTTCCCCCCCTCGCCCCACCTCACCGCCCTCCGTCTGCTTTCAACCTCGCCCCTACCGTCACTATCATCACTACTCGGGTAAGCAAGCATTATCGTGGGTTGTTACTCGATTGTTTATTTTAGTCTATCACCTCCATGAGAGCTCTCCAGTCTACAATCAAGTCAAGGGACCTACCCATGAAATGGTTACACGGCTAAGTTATCATATTGGGGGTAGGGCCGATGTAGGCGCACCCCTTACTGCCCCCCGCCGTAAGCCTGCGTGTCTCTCAGAAGGGGGTACGTACCCCCTCTGTAATATATGCGGGTCCCCTGGAGTAGTCATATCACGGGTTGCCCACGACATGATCACCCTACCAATGCAATCATCTCACATGATACCCAACGTATGAGATATCACATCACATCACATCACATCACAGCAGTAGAATCATATCGTGGGTACCCAAGCCACACAAACAGATACCCGCGATACGATTACGTCCCACCCAGACCAATAAAAAAGTACAACACGTCCCCCGCCTCCGGACGAACGAGTTACTGCGGCGGCGTCGACCCGCTCCCAATCTAGGACAGGAGGGACAAGGCGCAGCACACTTTAAACGCGCAACAATGCCGGGGTCGGCAAGCAACGACTTCGTTGGCGGCAGGTGAACGCCGGAAGCGTGTACGTTCTGACCAACCAGGACGAGAAGCACAGTGGACTACATGGCTCCGTAGTTGGAAGATACCTAGGCTTGGAGGGAACCCCGCCCCAACACCAACGCCGACGGCAGTGCCGAAGTTCGAAAGGGGGACTCCCGGTCCCGTGCCCTACGTGGTTTTCTTGGACATGCATGTGCTGTTCTGTTCTAGAGCAGGAGACGCGTGTTACGCACGTGCCGTGCTGGAGGCACAGGTTGGACTCTTGGGGACTATTTAGCACGATAAGCACCACAAGCATCCGGGGCCGCGTCCACTCACCGACGAGTTTCATCCTCTCATCTCCCCCAAGAGGCGGAAACCACGTGAGATACGGGGCAGGCCCGACACTCGCTTCGCGGCGAATGAACTTCCCGGTACATCCACCGCAAAGCGATGGTCGACACTGTCTCATATACTACGTGGTTTATGACTCTTGAAAGAGTAGGATGAAAACATGCAACACGTCAGTGAGTGACAGTAGTGTCTCATCCTCTCATCAACCAGAGAGCCGGAAACCACACAGGATAGGAGACGGTGTCGACCATCGGTTCGTGGCGAATGCACTCCACGGTACATCTACCGCAAAACAATGGTCGACACCGTCTCCCATCCGACGTGGTTTACGGCTCTTGAGGAGTGGATGATAAAATGAAACACGTCGGTGGGTGGAAACGGCCCCTGATGCTTTTGGAGCAGGCTTGCTGGGGGTCAATGTGGCCAACGCCGAGAGGGAAAACCCGGACGCTTCCCGCGCCTATAACAGAATATGTGATCATAACGTGGGGATGTTGTCTGTCCCCCAACCCACCACGTCCTCTCGAGGACGCGCGGCGAATGGTCTGACCGCTAAGGCATGCAAAAAATGAAAGCACCCCCGGCATGCCTCCTAAGCTTCACCTTGCTCTTAACCTTGGCCCCTCCCTCCTCCCCGGTAGCCGCAGCACTCGTGTCACAACCGGCACCCTCCCCGCTCATGTCGCCCACGGCGGCGGCGTCCTGCACCCCGCCCACAGGCTCCGCGGGGACGGCTTCTGCGAAGCCCCCCGTGCTCACCTCGCCTCCAGCGCCGGGCGGCTTCGACGCGTCGCTGGCGTTCTGGTTATTACAGGGATGTGGACAGGAATGAGAATTGTGGTGCAGTCTACCGGGAAGGCACAGATTCATGTGCGACCGTACCCACGACAACGTCATTGACAGCGCACCTCTTCGTCGACCCAGCGATATCTCTGGCCCATCAAGGGCTCACCCACCAACGCCCGGGCGCTCTTTGACGGTTATTCCCATACTATGCCACGTAAAATCTTGCAGTACCAAATCCCCTTCCCACGAATGGCGTTCCAAGAGCGGTGGAATAATGGCTATGAAATATGAACTCCTTCAATCACTATTTAGTTTTGTTCAACCATTCGAATGAATAGCGCGAGTTTTCCACGGGAAGGGTGGTTATTTCTTCCTCCAGCTATTGATACTGATACGAGGAACACCGGAAATAAGTGACCAAGTTGCGGCTTGGATTGTGGCCGTCGTAAGCTAGGATACAACGGACGTACCACGATTGCATCGGACGTGAATATCTTTGTGATTTGGCCGACCGTACGCCCCCCGTGATGCCTTAACTCCCTATCTGTCTCCGTCAGAAATCTTCACTCTCTCTGCAAAAACTGCGAAATATTCCGCGCTGAACCAACGGGTCAGCAAAATGCGCCGAGCCAGCTATGCATAGTTCCCTGCTCGGGTGGTCCTATGCGCACAACTTGCGCTGTACCAAGTCCAACATCGGCGGGACTCCGGTTACCTGGGTGGCCTTGGCGACGGCTGCGGTGGACAGAATCGACAGCGCCCAACCCACCACGTGCACGCCCCCCAGTCGTGCCCACATCGCCGCACCCTTCACCTGCGTGGAATATGGAACACCGAACAAGAGCACGGATCGCCACGCACGGTCGCGGTTGAGAACTATAATACTTCAAAACACTAGACAAGTGTAACGATCGAACGTGTTTTTAGTTACCACTTCGGGTGGATAGGTGGGACGATTATAACAGGACAGAGGGCCCACGCTCGGCCGGGCGAGTCGCGTACCACGGTCAACACATCGATCAAAGAATGTTGGATATAGTACACCACTCTGTTTGGGAGCACAGCATAGGGACCATTGATCTACTGCTGTACTCACGCTTGCACACGTATGGTCCTTACAATGCCGGGTAAAATTCGGTGCGCCCTGCGACCTACACGATCGCCAATCAGTACACCCCAACAACCGCACATAGGCAACACCATGCCTAACCGAGCCTCCAAAACAGAGATACATCGAAGCACGCACATGGTACAGGCGGCAGCGACCAGCGGTCCAACCTCACCTCCGAGAGGGCGTTCGGAAGGACGATAAGCGGGGGAGCCAGGTAGAGGGGCATCCACTTCCCCAGGTGCTCCACCGCGGGGCCGAAGTAGTCTGCGGCCTTGTCCGCCTCCTCCTTGCCATTCGACGACTCGTACGCCTTAATAAATGGGTGTGGGTATTGTCGTGGTCGCAAGCAAGCGAGCGCGGACGTGAAGTGAAGGGGTCAGAGCAAGCGGGACGTGTTTCTGCCGTGGAAAGAAGGGCGGTGTCTACATGTAGGCAACCATTGGTCGGGCGGTTGAACAATACAGAGGTGCAAGAGTGTGGCGGTGACACAGGACAGCAGACAGACGCGGGAGGGCGGGGGTGGTCAAGCATTTTTGTCCCTTCGGGGCTGATGGTAACCTCACTCGGCCACGGGTAAATGGGTAAATCCTGACAGCGCCACGCACATTGTCCACTGCAATAACCTCTGCGTAGGGAAGAGACACATCTGCCGCACCAGGGACGCTACGGAATCGTGTTGTGCGCATTTTTCTTGCGAGCGCTTTGAACCCTTGAATCCGGCCTACTCACAGCAATTGATACCGCCGACAAACAGGACGCGGGCTAGTAGGGGGGAAAGCAATCGAATCGCGTTCTTGGGTCCCCTGAAGCAAGCATACCACAATCGGCCAGCCGACGACGCAGAGCATTCAATCTTGTTTCTCTAGGACAACGTGCAACGTCCAAACTCACACACACACACCTTGAGCAGGATGAAGGCCAACACCATGGACACGAGGGAAGAGGGAAGCTTGATACCCGCCTTGGCCAGCGCCTTCCTCACGACTTGCTCGAACACGAAGATGCCCCCGGTGCCGATAAGCATCTGGATTGAAGTGGGATAACGAGGTGTTTCGAACCATCGGTACCTCGAACGTGGCGAGCACTACAACTTCCAGGGATTGGATACACCTGTACCTGGTACTCCACACATCGTTGCGGTTGAGAAACGAAAGTAGGCCAACACTCGGATTTTCGAATCGACGGATCTGGCGAGCAGTTCGATACCGTGCATTGATACAGCTCGGGGAAGGAAGGCGAAAGCTCAAGATGAAACTCCTCGCACCAAGAGGATAGGATACAGTACACACACCTCGCGAGAGAGGTGAGGGCGCGAGGGGGAGGGGCAGAACGCCTCACACCTCGCCCCATACCGAGATCGACCGAGCATGAGCATATACCGGACGTAGACGCAGACTGGACCGACCGCGTCTGAAGGCGTCATGTATTCACACCTGTCCTGGCGTAGTCTACAATGTAACTAGGAGCGCTCACGCACCTCTGAAATTTAACTGTCCAGCAGATGAAACATCAGGCTCTTTCCGCACCCCCTCGGTTGTGGAGTAACCTACATATACCTAGCCTTGAAAGTCGGTGTTTTGGGGGGTGGCATACGTATCTCCGCTTACGCATACAACGGTAGTCGAGATTCAGTCCGGTCCAGGGGGTGTGGTATCTTGTGTCCCCTACAACGGGAGTCTAGACTCTGCTGCAGTCAGATTCCACTGCGGTTGTGGCACGTATGCATGTTTGCTCAGTAGTTTTTGTCGATTCGAAGAAGGTGTACACATGTGACATCACTAGTACATGTAGTCTAGAGCAGGTGATGTGCCAGTTAAAATGTCATTGAGCATTTTCGGGAATCGGGATCATGCAGCGACAAGAAGAGGGGGAGAGGCTACTCTGTACGCGTAAATAGCTGCACACGTGTACTGGGGGAGAGAGCGAAAGCAACAAGACCCCATTAACACTCCGCCTGAAATCTTAACTTTAAGCAGCGGTGTGTTATGGGGGACCCTCCCGCACTGTGCCATACACAAGTATCGCCCTTCCGTTCGTAGAGCACAAAAGGTGCTACTCTGTCTGCTGCGTTCTCCGCTCTCCGATGTTGTGTGTGTCGACCGATGCCGGCACTCACGCAACAAAAATTCAAATTCGTCTCGTGTACAAGAGATGGCACATGCTTTTCTCCGCACCACCAAAGCACCCCTCGAACTCTCTCACACAAGGCGCGTGCATGCTGGTAGACGCACAGGGCTTCCTGAACCAAGATCTAGGGCTGTTTGCATACCAGTGTCCTGGATGTCATGACATGACACGCACCCACCTTCTTCGTCTTGCCTCCATTCGGATGCAACAGCCCCGGGATGAGCTTGAGGTCCTTCCTCCTGTTTATCAACACCGTGACGGCGACCGCCGCGATGGCGTAGTGCGCATCGACCCCTCGCGGCCGTGGTGGCATGGTGTGGGCGCGTCCTGGTTCCCTCCCTCTCCCCGTTACCTGTTACACGCTATCTGCATGACAACACGAGAACGGCACAGCACCGCGGGCACACAGCAGGCAGCCCGGACGAAAAAACACGCCGCCTAAAACACGCCTCCTTTCGTTTTTTTCATTTTTTTTATTTGAGCATCCATGTGTGCGAGGGCTGGCGGGCGAGAGATTTTGTCGCGTACGCATCATTACACAACTGGCCGGGATCATTATCTCCCGCACGCGTCACGCTGACAAGCTTTATTACACCATCAGCAGCGAGCTGTGTGGGTACAAGGCGCAGCGGCTAGGGAACAACAAGCGAGACTTCTAACATGATCGCAGGCAGAATCTCGGCCCGAAGGGTGAGCTATGTAGCCGAACTGTCAGTTCACTCTCTTGTGCTGACTTCGCAGCGGGGTTGTAGCCTTGTCCGACCCCTGTAAGCATGAGCTGTGCCCATAGGCCGGAAAAGCCGAGCTAAGGGAAGGACGGATCCGCACGGGTTGCGGTTGGTGCTGTACACCACTCGCTCGCCGGCCGTGAAGGATTGCGCTTTGTAACCAGCTGCGTGTAGTTGCGACCCGCTTTGTTCCGCGCGTACGTGTGCAGCAGGATCTCGGCGACAAACAATGGTTGAACGTATGTACACATACACACGACGCACATGGAGGACGAGGTTTGCAGCCGTTCCTGCTGCGGCGTTGCAGCTCGGTCACCTCCCGTCTACCCCTATATTAGGTTTCGTAGCCGGCCGTCTCGCATGTAGAGCGCTCCGCGACACACCTCAATTTTGATATTTGATGGTGGAGGGCTTGGAAGACGACAGTAGTGGTACGCCCGCCGAGAGGAACAAGTTGGGGGAGCGATCAGTCCAGCCAGGCGGGTGTGCACGTTTTCGTCGAAAACCGAAAGAGTACGAGCAAGGAACCTCCCGCCGCTTGTCCCCAAGCAGCCACGAATGCATATCAATGCCGGTGCTCCTGACCAAGAGTTGTGATTGTAGGTTTGTTTTTCTTGGCGTTTTTGTCAAACTGCTGTACAGCAGCAGTACCATCTCCTGACTCTTCGCCGATCGCACCTCTGGCTCTGGCTCTTTCGGACACAAAAACAGGCCGCCCTCCAGTCAACGCTCACGCTGCGGAAGACCGCGGTGCTGGCCTCGACGAGACCGCTGTCCGCCACAGCCGATGACATCTTTGCCGCCAAGGACACGGTGAGGAATAGCATACAGCAGTCTATGCAGGAGACAGCGGCAGTAGCAAGACGAGTCTCAATCAATCCAGCAGTGCGTCGGTTGAAAAAAAAGGATTCGAGACTGTAATCTGCTGGCTCGATTTCAAAAACATTGATCATTACAGCAGTGAAAACGCGGTTGTCTCGGCGAGTTAAGGGACGCGTGTGCTATGCCACCATGCCATCCTGCCTGCTGCCGGTGGACCCCCACGGGCAGAATAGCAGCAGCGGCGGAAACAGCGAAGGGGGTATCGTCGGCACGTGCGGAAAGAGCTTGGATATTCGGTCGCGATCCCGCCGCCTATATTGTTTACATGCGTGTTCTACAAGGCGATGCGGTGAATCATGCCGCAAAGGGTGGCATGAGTCATGTCGTGACTCAAGGACTTGGCCAGACCCTCCAGGAACCTTTACGGCCTCTTTTGGCAACCATATCGTACCAGATAGCACACTGAAAATACGTTGTTTCAGTGGCGATTCCGCCGCTTGTAAGTATTCATACCCTTGTAAAGCCCGCCGTGTACTACATGTGCATTCTACAATAGGATGCGGTGAATCATGCCGCAAGGGTGGTATGAGTCATGTGGTGACTCAGGGCCTCACCCAGACCCCTCCAGGAGCCTTTACGGCCTACATACCAGATAATAGACTGAAAATACGTTGGTTATTACCTTGCCACACTTTCATTTCAGCTACGTCTTGGCATTAGAGACTATCTCCGTAATGTTGTTATTTAGTCACGTCGTTTTGCCCCGCCCACACTTGTATGCAAACTGCTCTACGCCCCCATCAACAAACAGCGGTGTGTCTGCGGGTGTGTATGCTATAATACCGACCAATACTGTACGGCGGTAATCTCTACGGCTGTGCGTTCACCTGCTTTTTTGTTTCGCCCTTTCCGCGAGCAATTGAAGTGTAGGAAAGGACCCCGTTTCCTCTAACCTAGAGCTCTCGCTCGGGGCTAGCTTGCTTCTGATTGGTTGGCATGCGTGTATTCTCATGGGCTGTAGCATCGACCGCTCTTACGGGCTGACCCGTGGGACGGACGCCAATCTCTCTTATTCCGCATAGTTGTGTTTAGAAACAATCGATCACTCTTGTAGCTATCGGGCTTCTTGTGCGGAGTTTTACAGATCGTCTACACCCCCCCTTGAACCGCCGGCCATTTCTAAAGACTGCAATAGGCGCAGGGTGTGTGGGCGTTTTTTTTGTTACCATCGATTGCGCTATAATAGTCGTACGACCAACGACAACATAAGACATGAGTACTATAATACAGCAGTATGCTGCTGTAGTCGCTGCGGGAAGGCAGCATTTTGTCTGTGCGGCGTTGGCGGCAACAAGCAGCTCGTGTTGCGGGTTTGCATCTATGCATCCGTGCACACGTGCGTGTTTTTTTGTTTTCTTTTTCCGGGCTTCTCTCTGGTCTGGCCTCCCTCGTTGATTCGGATTGTTTTGGGGGGACAGTGTTGCGGCCGATGTTTGGTGTGTAATGTTGCAATACCAGGGTAGGTATTTGTTATTGGGGAGGGGGAGGGCGGTGGAGGACCGCCTCCTGTACACGCTTTGCTAAGAAATGTTTTTTTCATAACATGGGAAAAGCAACGGCAACACAGCAACGCAGGGCAGCAGCCGGTTGAGGAGATTACTTCCGACTCACGCACCCCCCCCCCCATCCCCCCCCCTGCAAACGTGGGGGGGGTTTCCTCTCCGCCGGTGGTTGAATCAGAGTGAAACTGGACGCAGAAGAGGTGAAGCGTGCTTTTGCAGGTGATGCCCTTGCACGTGATGGATGCCCGTGCCCCTCCACCTGAAGCGAACCACCGTGTTCGCCTTTGTCCCCCCCCCTGTGGTCGTCTTGTTCTAGTTTGCGCGCCGGCACATCGGTCCAAGCGATGCGGACGTGGAGGTGATGATGAAGACCGTGGGCGTGAAGTCGCTGGACGACCTCGTCGATCGCACGGTGCCGCACTCCATCCGTCTCGATGAGGTACGTGCGTGGCTATCGACCCCAAGGAGCACTATGGCGGTACTCGAGTACATTGTTGTGCCTGGTTTGGGGTAGCTTTCCAGGGTGCGCGTCCCTTTTTGGTTTTTTGTTGGTCATGTTCTGTGATGAGTTTTCTGTATTGTTTTTTTATAGTGTGGAGTACCGCTCTTCGGGTGGTTCGCCCATGACCACGGAATGCTCAGCTGGACCGGTACGGGTAGTAGATGGAACCGTCCGTGCTGAGCAGAGACCGGAACGGTTTTTCAAAGTGGAGACAACAAAGAGAAAACTCTTGGAGAGAGACGTCGGCAACGCACCTAGTCTACATCGTCGGCAATGCGCAAAGTCGAAGATGGTACTGCTATAGGACAGGGCGACCCGAGACAACTTGAAAACGACTTTGTGTTAAGCTCCTTTTTCTTTTTCGGTTCAGAATATTGTTGGAGTTTTTTCGGATAAAACATAAACGTTGCGCTTGCTCTGGTAGTCCCTCTTTGTGCCACGCTCGCTCGGTTGGTCCGACTGCCGTTGTGTGCTTTTCACCCCTATCGTCGCTTGGCTTGCTCCTCTAGCTACCGTTGTTCGGCCTGTCGTTGGCGCTTCCTCAACGTGAGATAACTTATGCGTCATGCCTGCCGTTTCTGTTTGCCCCCTGCCTGTCTACATGGCATCTCTTTCTACTGCTACTGCTACTGCTACTGCAGCCGCTGGACCTCGAAGACGCTCTATCGGAAAGCGAAGCGCTTACTGCCATCCGGAAGATCGCCGACAAGAACCAGGTGATATATTTTTATGAAGAGCGGCGGAGGTGGATAGAAAAGAATAGAGTAGCTCCTGTTTGTGTTTGGATCGCACCTATGCAGTCGTGTTGGAATAATACCTCTTCATGTTTGGGAGGAATGTTCAGCGTTCAGCAAGCTTTGTTAAGCAAGAGAGGTTGTGAGACACCCTTTTCGTCCATCTCACACATACATCTTGGCACCACGAAACCCGACTGATGGTCGTATTCTAGAGACACAGCCTCTGCCAAGAAGTAGGATAGGCGAACAAAGTCTCTCAGCAGCAGCAGCAGCAGGAACCGTGACCAAAAAGTAATATCAACGACCTACGACAAACATTTTGTGTGAGGACATTAGGATGACAGCCACGACCACGACAACGAACGACGATTGGTGACGCCGGACAGGTGATGAAAAACTTCATCGGAATGGGGTACAGCGAAACCACGGTGCCGCCCGTCATCCTGCGGAACATGCTGGAGAACCCCGGGTGGTACACGGCCTACACCCCCTACCAGGCGGAGATCTCGCAGGGCCGCCTGCAGTCCCTTCTCAACTTCCAGACCATGGTACGCTGTAGTGCCGTAGTATCCCATTATGTCGCGGTGATATGGGTCTGGCTGATGTTGCATATCTGCTGTTAGCGTTTTAGGTACAACTTGTGCCGGTGATGGTTGATGGCAGCAGGCACGATGTCGATGCTAGTGGTAGTAGTGATGAATGTAACGATGACCTTGGTGGTGCCACGTCTTGTGTGTTTGGCCTGCTGAATCGTGTGCTGGAAGAGGTGTGGAGATGTGGATATTATTTTTGTTTTTTATTTTTGTCGTCGGGGCGTCATCACCTGCCGCGCGATGGGGTTCCAATTGCAGCAGTCTAGTCTTCTCTTTCATGTGCAACATGGCCATACACTACCATGTCTCTTTTTGGTATCATATATCTTGTGGTGTGATGCAGTACTGCAAGGAATGTCTCTAGTTGTGCGGCACCCCAGTGAATGCGTGTTGGTGGTGATGGTAGTTTCGCGTGGGTGTTTCCTTTGCTGTTGCTCAACGCTCGTGAAATATTGGTGCCGGTGCTACGCAACAGGTGGCTGACTTGACGGGCATGGACATGTCAAACGCTTCTTTGCTGGATGAGGCCACCGCCGCCGCGGAAGCCATGTTTATGTGAGCTTTAGCTTTGAGTAGAGCACTCTAAAACCCATACCTCAAGGTATGAAGTAGAGTCGTGCCGCCCTCACATCGAACTACAACTCCAGCCTCCTCTCGAGTAGAGAATATGGTCGCTACTTCTTGGACACAACAATTACCTGCCTCAACCGTCGTCGCTACCTCACCCCCTCAGAACTCATGCGCAGAATCACGATATTTTTTAGGTGAGATGGCGTTTACCTTGTGGTGCATGATACCGTCGTGACATCCGTTCTCTATTGGGTCCGTGAAGGCCCTGGAGCATTAAAGTACTTTTGGTTCGGTTCGAGATGTGTTGCAACACGAAGGCGTCGGCTGGTTGAAATATTGAAGTTGTTGGGTGGTGGCCTTGGGCGATGTGAAACACTGCGCGATTTGGGAGAAGAAGCCTCGGTAAGACGGACTTGGGAATGGCGGCGAATGTGCCAAAGGCAGAGGGCACAGGGAAGCAGGCCGTGCGGGATGGTGTTTTGGTACCTTCGCGTTACGTTTTTTTTTTTTTGTGGTTGGCGTTGTTTGCATATGTGTATTGCACATTTTTTACCGCCGCTTTTCGTGCGTTTGGGATAATGGACGGTTGAAAATCAGAAAGATCGATTGTGTCGGTGATGGTCACTCTTGCTGGTGATAGTGTTTTTTCGAGAGTTGCCCTATTAGTAGGAACGTTGCTGGGCTCTTGTCTCCGACCCCAACGCCAATCGCGTTTATCTTGCGTTTTTTTCTGATCATCCCTGTGTTGCCTACCTTTGCTGCCGCTGCGGCTATGCAGGTGCAACGGCCTTAAGAACGGCAAGAGAAAGAAGTTCTTCGTTGCCGAGGACTGCCACCCGCAGAACATCACTCTCGTCGAGACCAGGGGGGGCGCCCTGAACCTTGACATCGTGGTGAGTGCCTCATCGCCACCCGCTCCTCCCCCATTCCCCGAAGTTAGCTAGCGGCTAGCGGCCCTTTGGTGATAGGTTCCGGAATCACTATTGTATTAGTTCCCTAGGCAGGACATACAGATCCATTACCACTGCTATGTACGCGCTTGCCTCGTCTCGCATTTTTCCCCCTGTACGTATGTGACCACGTGTTGGAACTGCCCGGCAGAAATGTTGTCAGCGTTGATTTATTGTGACGAACTTAAAAACAAACAGGTTGTAGAGACTTTGAGGGCGGGAAACAAGAAATGCAACCGCTCACCCACATCCTTTCGCCCATTTCCGCACACCGGCTTACACCCCCCCCGTATGTAGCAACCCCAAGCTACCCGCATGGTGGGTCACGCTTCTTTCCTCCCATATTTTCGTGACCCTCGTCTAACGTCTAACCTCTCCTCGCCATTGCGCCGGCGGTTTCACCTGTGCGGTTTCACCTCCGCGAACAAAAACGAAAAAAAAGGTGGGTGACCCGAAGACGGTGGACTTCTCCGGAGAGGACTACAGCGGAGCCCTGATCCAGTACCCCAACACGTACGGTGACGTCATCAACCCCGAGGAGTTCGTCAAGAAGGCCCACGACGTGAGTTCGCCACCGAACCTGACATGTACCTCGGGCCCTCTCAGACGCATGCCGTAGTCGTTAGACCTCGCATCCCTACAATGCCGAGAGAGAGGGATGTGCCGGGTTTTCGCCGGCCCAGGCTACATGGGTCACGTTGCACAAGGATGAGAACCAGAAGCTGTTCGTCATCATCCTATAATTGCGTTTGCTGTGCCAAACCAGTAATTGTATGCAATGGGTTGTTTGGGCACCCCTGGTATCTGTTTTGGATTGGGCGGGGGGGGGGAGGTTCAATCTGTCTCACGAGTAGTGACGCGGAACGGGCAATAGGTTATGGGTGATGACACGTGATGATGTCCTCCTGTTGTATTCCCGAGAAAGGTTCTTAACCCTTTTTTGGTCTCTCACCAGTCTCATGACCTACCACGTTAGTATTTTCTCATCCCGCGTCGATTTGTCGAGCTATCTCGACTAATCCTGTCGCCCGAGAGCTTTCCTACCTTCTCAACGAAAGCATCGCAATCTTGATTCTGTCCCCTTCCTCCGTATCCTTGTTGGTGTATCCTTAGGCCGGCACCCTGGTCGTGGCAGCAACCGACCTCATGTCATTGTCGATGCTCAAGCCCCCGGGAGACTTCGGGGTGGACATCGCCGTCGGCTCCGCTCAGCGCTTCGGCGTTCCCCTGGGGTAGGACAGAAAAAAAAAGAAGAGAAAAAAAAGACACGCGTAAGACAAAAAAAAAAAAACACCAAGAAAAAAATCCTGTCATCACGAGCTGCGCAGACCTACAATAGCCTCGTTGGAGAACGGGCGAAGCTTAACATGGCCATGCGGAAGCACATGCGTGCTCACTCTGGACATGCAAGACGTAACCTACTAAGAACAGACATTTACCAAGTCATGCATCATCCCCATCGATGATAGACGTGGTCTTGGTCTTGCCTTGTGGATGATTGCACGGGAGGGTGACAAGAAGAAGGCAGACTATCAAAAGACGAGAAGCCGCGTAGAGTGACGCCCGAGTCGTGGTGGTGGCGGTGAAGACAATAGTCTTACAATACATGAAGTGAAGACAAAGAGACATATCATGACCTGACCACAAAACATTGATCAAGACACGTCATGACCGCACGAAGGCATATGCACGAAGCCATCGACTGCCATCATCCTTAAGAATACCAAAAGTACCAAATGTTACTGTTTGCAGACATGTAATGTGTACCATGATCATTTGTTGCTGCTCGGGTACGGTGACCCGCACGCCGGTTGCCGGCACCACCCCTGCCATCCGTTCTGCGTAACCCCCGTTCGCTGACCTGTCATTTTTACCGTGGTAATTGCTGTCATGTATGCATACCGCGGAAATTGTTGCTCTACAGGTACGGTGGCCCGCACGCTGCCTTCATGGCCTCCAAGCACTCGTACTCCCGCCGCATGTCTGGCCGCATCATCGGGGTCACCATCGACAGCCGCGGGGCCCCCTGCCTCCGGATGGCCATGCAGACGCGCGAGCAGCACATCCGGTGGGTCTGTTTTCCGTTTGACGATGACGACCACCATGTTAGGAGGAGTGATGGACGGCACACGTGTTGCATTGTGGGAAGGCTTGTTAGCTTGTTAACTTTGTTAACTTTTGTGACCTAAGGAAATAGACGCAAAGGTCTAACAGGTCTCGTTCTTCTTTCACTTGGAGAAAATAACCCCATAATTGGCTGTAAATGGAACACATATCTGCAGGTTTTTTTTATTTATTATCTGTTTCCAAACATGCATTGTAGCTCGTACCCGTCAGAGCGGCTGTGAGTGCTTATTTGAAGTGATGAACAAACCTAAATGAAACAAATAAGCACGACACGCCTCCCACCAAAGGGAACCGTCGACTACGCCTCCCCCACAGGAAGAATTGCAAGACTCGAACAGGGAAACCGATTCTCCTACACCTGCCTGTCCTGTTGGCACATCCCTCCCTTCCACGGGGCCTGTGTATGGTACATACATTGTAGGGGCTGCATCCTTCTTTCACGCAAACGTTTTGCTCAGTTGTGCAATCCACAACCAACGTAGAACATGGAATCGTGGAACCATCGTGTTGTTGTTGCATCAACATTAACAATGTGCCTTCTATCCCCCCCCCTCCCCCTCTTGTCTCGCCGCTATCGCACTATTGTCCTCCTCTTTTCCTCCTCTTTTCCTCCTCTTGGCGGATGTGCGTCTGTGTGGTTTCCTTCAACTATAGGCGAGACAAGGCTACGTCCAACATCTGCACGGCGCAGGCCCTCCTCGCCAACATGGCCGCCTCCTACGGTGTCTACCACGGCCCCGAGGGCATCAAGGGCATCGCCGAGCGCATCAACGGGATGGCGGCGGTGACGGCGGCGGCTCTCAAGGAGGCCGGCTTCGGCGTGTCTTCGGAACAGTTCTTCGACACCTTCTCCGGTAAGCGAGGCTTGGGGGATAGGGTGGACATGCCAGATTTGTTCCTCGCCCTGTCCTCTCTCTTTGCTTTTTTTTTCTTTTTTTGAGAAAAGCACGGCCCACCCATCCCTACAATCCACGGACAAGAGTCCAGGATAAATTAACTTTGCAATGAGCCCATAGCAACTTTTTTGTGTTTTGTGGAAGGTCTTGGTGCAGGAACTATTATAGCACCGCTCGCTTGTCAGAGTCAGTGCCTGACTATACCCTGGCACCGCCTGCGACCCTTGTTGTGCTGCGACGCGGCCGGACCGGCACCACCCCCGGGAACACGCTTATCCTATCCTATCTAGTGGACGTCTCCGCCAAGGGCACGAGCTCCACGGCCATCGCTCAGGCATGCGAGGCCAAGGGTGCCAACGTTCGGGTCATCGACGACAAGACTATCGGCCTGAGCTTCGGCGAGTCCATCACAAAGGACGACGTTGTTGCTCTGGTAAGTTGAGTTAAGTTAAGTTAAGCTAAGCTAAGCTAAGGACCCACGAGAAGACCAAACCAAACAATTGTATTGTGGATGCACTAGCAGTCGTAGACCCGACATTAGAGGCCACCTTGTAACAGGGGACTGGGTCGGAATCGGTTGTCACGGACCAGTGTAGGATACACTCGTGGCTCCGATATAGGAGGATACTTTGCAGGAAGGGGCTCCGATATACACATGAGGGCACCTTTGAAGAAGAAACTCCGATGATATTTGAGGGTTGATTGCGATTGTCACGGACTCGACCCGCTACAGCATTGTTGGGTGGTACTCCGGTATGAGAGAATGCTCCGATATTATAAGGGTCGAGAGCCTTTGTGGTACCACCCTCTTGTCTTACATCGAAGTCATGACTGCTGCTGTATAAGGATGGGTATTGAGGCCGCTTGTTGACGAAGCCCCGCGTCACGAGGCCCGAAATTTCTTGTTCAATGTTGTTGGTCCGAGGCTATCCTAGCGTTCCGTCGTTACCCGTGCCACAAAATACACAAGACTGCCGTGGGTGTGGTAAAATATCACAACCCGTTGACCGGTTTTCTGAGCTCGAGTTCTCTAATCTAAGGGAGAAAGAGTAGCGGTGCCTAAAATGCCGGGAGGCGTTGGAGCCGTCTTGCGGAGAGAGCTTTCCAAAAACGTAGATATCGTTTCATTCATGCTTCCTTTTTTCGTCGTGGAGTAATCGAGCTCTAAAAGTCGGTCCAGTGGGTGTGGTACTTTGTGTCACGTACGGTATTCACCCAAAGGTATTGCCTGGGAACCGTATCGGCGTTCTCTTCACTCCGTCAGTATCACCTTGTTTCTGTGAACCGTGATTGATACACCTGTCATTTGTGCGTCCGGTCGAATGCCATGTCAGTGTGCCAATGATTCGCCTGCTCCATCCCGCTGCTGCTACTGCTGCTGCTGCTCCTGCTCATGCTCGTGATGATGGTGATGATGATGATGCAGCTGGAAGGCTTCGGGGTGTCCGGGTCTTCCCTGGATTCCGCGGCTGCCAGCGCCAAGATTGGCTTCTCGGACGACCTCGTCAGGACGTCGGAGTACATGACTCACCCCGTCTTCAACATGTACCACAGCGAGGTACAGTACTGCTATTATAACTCGTATCGTGTCTATCTTGACGCCATGGCAGGGATAATACTGTCGGGCAGGGAGGCGTGCTCTACGTGAACCGCGTCATGTTCCGCCGTAATATCACCGAAACAGAACTAAAATGCTTTTCTCCCAAAAGGTTGAGATTCAGAAAAAGCGGCCGGCCCCCAAGCTTTTGACGTCGTCGCTTGCTTTGTGACTCGAGACTTGTGACGCGAACGCCAATGCCATGATGGTTCGTCTCGATCGCCCCATTCGGTTCGCTGGTGTATTCCGTACTCTTTGGACACTGTGCGTTGCGCTTTTACAGCGAAGAGTGCAACGCACAGCAGTGTGCAAAGAGTATTCACCATCGGACCCAACGAGGCGATCGAAACAGACCCATGATGGGATTGACGATAGCGTCACAAACAATCGAAACAGACCCATGATGGGATTGACGATAGCGTCACAAAACAATCGAAGCAGACCTATGATGGGATTGACGATAGCGTCACAAATGACGATAGCGTCACAAAACAATCGAAGCAGACCTATTATGGGATTGACGATAGCGGTACGAAACAATCGACGCCGACAGCTTGGGACGGACGGTAGTGTCCAGCTCGTTTCTATTCTAGAACAGACGTAAACACCAACTTTCTTCCGTCTTTTTTCCCCTCACCCAACAGACCCAGATGCTGCGATACCTGAAGAGCTTGGAGAACAAGGACCTCTCCCTCAACACCTCCATGATCAGCCTGGGGTCGTGCACCATGAAGCTCAACGCCACGTCGGAGATGATGCCCGTCACCTGGCCCGAGTTCGCGAACATGCACCCCTTCGCACCGGCACAGTGAGACACAACACAACAAACGCAACCCGCCTCGCTTGGGTTAGTCATGAGCAAGAAAGCACCCTCCTCCTCCGTTGTCTCACACGGGTTAGTCATGAGCCAGAAAGCAGTATCATACGACCCCTCCTGCTCCCTTGGCCCAGACTAGGGGTTAGCCATCAGCTGGAAACCAGAATATCCTGACCTCTGTACTCCTCCTTTGTCTCACATGGGTTAAATCATGAGCTAGAAAGGCTGAATATCGCTGCCCCCTCCTCCTCCTTTGCCTCGCATGGATTAGCGATGAGCTAGAACCAAAATTCCCCGGCGACCGTTGCCGTCTGGCTATAGGGTAGGCGTTCGATCAAGTCGCGCGATTTTAGGCGCCGTAGCGTTTTTTGAAACTCAAGGGTTGTGTCGACCGTACGTGGTGGCAGAATGGAAACATATTTGGTAGGAGTTGGCGCGAGTGCCCCCATGTCACTCTCTACTATCAGAGGGCCTCTCTCCCTCCCTCCCTGACTGTCTGTCTGTCTGTCACACTGCTGTTGTTTCCTTATACCCTCGGTGACATCTGACATCGCCGAAAAACATACGGGTGCTGCTGTCGGGCTCTCTGTTTACCGCGCTGCTTGTGATTGCACGCCGTGTTGGCTGAATGAAGGACCGTGTGAAGCGCTGGCGCTTCCTTCTGTTTCTTGGATTACCAAGCCTCACGCTAACGGTAGTATCGGTAGAGCCGCTCTGCAGTCCCTTGGAGCCAACCATGTAGCAGCAGTTGTTGCTGCCGCACATGTGGAGCTGTACCCACACCTCCTCCTCTATTTGCCTCGCCACCCCCTCCTCTATTGGCCTGTTGGTATCTCCCCACTCTCCCAAACCAACAAAACAACCTATTCCTCCTCTGATCTGATTGCTTGTTGGTCTCTCTCACCACCCACCACCTGCCCCCCCTCCTCTACTTACCTGTTGATTCTGTCTCCGCACTCGAAAATGACAGCCAATGCCTGGGCTACAAGGAGATGATCGACTCTCTCCACGATGACCTCGCCAAGATCACCGGCTTCGCGGCGTGCTCGGCCCAGCCCAACTCCGGCGCCCAGGGCGAGTACGCGGGGCTGCTCGCCATCCGGAGCTACCACCTGAGCAGGGGCGACACAGACAGGAACGTGTGCATCATTCCGGTGTCGGCGCACGGCACTAACCCGGCCTCCGCGGTCCTGGCCGGCATGAAGGTGGTCGTGGTGAAGAGCGACGACAAGGGCGACATCGACATCGAAGACTTGAGAACCAAGGTGGGGGAGGGGCGGAGGATGCTTGCCATGTTGGGGTTCGGGTAAGGTTGTTTCGGTCGGCGTCATGGGTTTCTTCTGACGCTGTCTAGGCTTTGCCCCGTGCACGGGTGAGACCATTAGGCTTTGCATTTCTTTCTTCTGGCCCTCTCTCCCTCGCTCTAGGCGATGCAACATGCACATGCACATGCACATGCACCTGTTAGCTCTCCAATGTTCGAGGACATTTTCACTTCAGTTTCGCCCACGGGCGTTTGCCTCTCCCTCCCTGCCTGCCTGTTTACTCCGGACGTTACTGTGACGTCTATTTGTTGCGTGTGTAGGCCATTAAGAACAAGGACAAGCTGGCGGCCCTGATGGTCACGTACCCGTCGACGTACGGCGTATTCGAGGAGGGCATCAAGGAGATCTGCAAGATCACCCACGACAACGGAGGCTTGGTGCGTTGGCGTTTAGCCCACCGCTTCTCTTGGTTGCTTCTAGCTCATGACTGGTCTCTTCGTCGCTTGTAACTCGTGAACGACGACCCGTCCCTGAGAGAGGTGCTGTCATGGGTTGTACGCACGTCCTCTCTTGTTTCTTTCGCATCCTTTGGAGGCCCGCGTGATGAACGGCAGCAGGTTGGTTGCTCTCCGGATTGTCGTCCGAAGTCCGGTGTTTTCGGATGATATCTACAGTATCTTGTTTCATATTTTTGCTTTTGTGGTCACGCTCTTCGTCCCCGCCCCTCCCCTTCTTTTGTGCTTCTGGAGGCCTTGTTCTAACAACCCTTCCACATGTTCTTTTTCTACAACCGTACCATATTTGTTGTTGGCTGTCTTTCAGGTGTACATGGATGGAGCCAACATGAACGCCCAGGTTGCCCTCACGAGCCCTGGGCACATCGGTGCAGACGTCTGCCACCTCAACCTGCACAAGACCTTCTGCATCCCGCACGGCGGAGGGGGGCCCGGGGTTGGGACTATTGGGGTAGTCCCTCGCCTCGCGCCTTTCTTGCCGGGACACCCGGTAAGTTCGAGAACTCTCCCTTTCCTCCCAAATGCTGCCGTGGGGGTTGTGTTGCATGTGTCCCGAGGATGGACAGATATGGTTTCGTCACTAACGCCAGCGTTGTTTTTCAGGATCTCTATTGTGGTACGTCCAGAATTGCACCGAAAGGTGTCAGGACCTGCGCGTGCTGCATGAATGGGATGATTAGAAAAATATGGTCTTGCCTCCCTCAGTGTTGTGGACGAGCTCCGACCCGGAGCGTGTGCGTACGGCTTTCGTGTCCTTTCGCTCCTTTACTTATTTGTGCGTTGTGTTTCAAGGTTGTTGCTTGTGGGGGGGGCTGGTTTCACCAGGCATTGAAAGCTTGGAATATGGCGATCCGTGTGTTCTCTTCTGGCGGCGAACGCTCTTTTTTTTTTTTCATGTGTTATTCAAGCAGCAATTTAGTTTCGAAGCTTCCCTTGTACTTCGAAGTAGGTGATCAAATATCTCGAGTTTTGGTGAGAGCGGTCTCTTGGCGAGGATTCTGCTGCTAAGAACAAACGCTATTTTTTGGTGGTGTTGTTCAAGACAGTCCTTTCTTTTCGCTTCGCTTGTATGCATAGGTCATCCCATCCGGTGGGGAGGGTGCAGGTGTCGTCCCCAAGACCACGGGGGCAATCGCGGCGGCCCCCTTCGGAAGCGCCGCCATCCTGCCCATCTCGTGGATGTACATCAAGATGCTCGGCGAGCCCGGACTCAAGAAGTCCACGCAGGTAAAAAATGCAGCCCAAAGTTGTTGCGTGATGTAACGGTTTGTCTGTAGATTTTCCATCTATGTCATCATTTTCATCATGATACATCTTCTCTCGCAGCTGGCAATCTTAAAGTCGAACTGCACCATGTTCTCCATGAACCAGCGTCTTGAGCTATTGTCATGGTTTGCATGATGATGTTTTGTTGCAGCTGGATACCTTGATCTTGAACTCTTTTGCATCGTCTGCATGTGTGCATCACGATCTTCTCTTGCAGCTGGCCATCTTGAACGCGAACTACATGGCCGCGAAGCTGGCAGGGCACTACAACGTCGTCTACCGAGGGCGCGACGGCCTCAGCGCTCACGAGTTCATCCTCGACCTTCGGCCTTTCAAGCACACCGGCATCGTAGAGGAGGACGTCGCCAAGCGCTTGCAGGTAAGTTCGTACCGCTCTCAAGCAAGAAAATAAAAATGTGTTGAGAACGAATTAGATGAGCACGTGTTCCGAGCGAAAAATATGTGAAAAGGGAGGTACAGATAGCTCAACCAAGCCCGTGTGTCCAGTACGTTGACGCACCGGGTTCCCGCGTGCTTGCTTTTGAAGTTTTTTGTTGACGGCTCACTTTTGTTAATTGCATCATGCTAACGCTTCCCCTTGCAATAGGCCGGTCGTTCACGAAACAGTAGTTCATCATTCGCCGTTGCCTTCGTTATGCGATCTGTTCTTTCTAGAATCTGGGGGGGCCGGGGTATGCGCGATATTATGCCGTTCCGTCTCGTTACCCCGGCACCCTATCTCCGATACGTCATTATTCCAATCTGCAGTACCCCCAACAATGGTCACATGACTACGGCAAGCAACAAATGAGTACGCCCCCCCCTCGTTTTTTTATCGGCAGGACTACGGGTTCCACAGCCCCACCATGTCGTGGCCGGTCCCGGGGACGCTCATGATCGAGCCCACCGAATCGGAGGACAAGGGAGAGTTGGACAGGTGAGGATGAGACAACACTAAAAGTTCTTCTGGCCGAACAGCGCCAACCAGGTCACGTCGTGTCATGCCATGAAAACGGATCACTTGGCGTTAAGAAACGCAGCTCTGCGCGAGTTGTTGCTGAAATTTAAATGCTGTGCCATCGCATCGAACCAGCTGCACTCCTGACGTACTATTTGTTTTGCAAGAGGTATGTTGAGTGCTCACCAGCTGTCTTGGCTGTAAAACCTCTATGAGAAAATCGTTGTATTTTGTTTTGCTTTTTTGACGTGTTTTTCAACTTTAACTTTTGTTTTAATACAGCATTGATCGTTTTCATGGTATCCTGTGTGCACAGCAGTGGTTGACCCTAAACTAATAATTACATTGCTTATACTTGATGTCCCTTACGCCAGGAGAGATACTAGACGTTCTCAACGTTTGCTCTGATGCGGTTCTCACGCGGCTTAGGCATTATCGAGCTTGTCTTGTCGCTCGTAGTTGAAATGCTGCTGTTGATGGCCCTTCCCACTCTGGGCATGGCGCCATGGGCGTACCCTCTCTTTCTTCTCTTCACCGCCCCATCAAATGAATCATGATATGAACCGTGACTTGCATCATGATACTACCAAATGAACCATGACGTGAATGGTTGTGACATGCACCATGATGCCACCAAATGAATCATGGCATGAACCGTGACATGCACATGCATGATGACGTTCACTTCTTGCGGCAGGTTCTGCTGGGCAATGATCAAGATTAGGGAGGAGATCGACGACATTTCGGAGGGGCGGGTTGCCGTGGAGCAGAGGTACGTAGAAAAACACTTTTAGTTACAAACACCATAGTTGGATATCAACACCTGGTTATCATATCGTAATGGTGTGCTGGGCTTCGGCACTTGGCGCCGTCCTGGCGTGGCTGTCTCAACCTGTGTGGCCATCTCTTGGCGTGCTTCTAAACAGTCACGCCTGACAAAGCGGTGGCTGGTGTGCAATCTTCATGGACGTTCACGTAGGACTTTTCAACTCTCAACCCCCTTCTCCTTCTCCTCTCGTCAGCGCTTTCGAACCCACCTGCCGATGTCCTTCCTTCCAGCGCCGCCATCGCTTCTTACTAACAGTAGTGTTTTTATTGTCTTGTTAACAGTGTATAGTTAGTCGCGGTCCCGATATTCTGCGGTGTAGTGACAGGAAAACTTGGCTGCGGCATATCGGGACACAGCAGTATTGAGTGTGAGGGAAATAGAGCTCCTAGCATGGTAGCCAAATCCCGTGAAAAAAGATTAGTACCGCGGTGTATCGGGACCCGCACTACTCAGGACCGCGGTAGGGTATATCGGGACCCCCGCTGTACCGCGGTACTCCGGTTGTGGCTCCGTTCTGCCGCAATCGCTTCTTCTTCTTTCCTTTTGTTACCGCTTTGTATCGCGGCACCTGCGTTGTTTGTTCCTTCCACCGCTACCACTTCTTCTGAAATCTCATAAACCGCGGTACTCCTGTTGCTTTTCCGTGTTGCCGCGAACGAACAGCCCGCTCAAGGCGGCGCCACACACGTGGGAGGCGTGTTTCGAGGACGAGTGGGACAAGCCCTACACTCGCACGCAGGCGGCCTTCCCGGCCCCGTGGGTGAAGGCCAACAAGTTCTGGCCTACGGTCGGACGGGTAGACAACGTGCACGGAGACCGCAACCTGGTGAGTGACGTCACTATGTTGTACCCTAGCCCTAACCCTAACCCTAAGTGGAGGCCTATTGTTGAAAGGGTGGATGTAACGTTCATGGACCGTAACCTGGTGAGTTACGTCACCACACTGCTGTTCGCCATTTTACATCACTTTGAATCAGCGCTCCTCACAACATTGACATTCAATTCTGGCGGGCAAGAGCTGTCTCCAATCTGTGGTCACACACAAGGGTTCCTCGCTTGTACGAATCTATCCCAACGTCAGCTTTGTTGTATGCATGATTCTTGGGAAGGTTGGGATCTTGTTTGGCGCCTACTCTACCCGAGTGGCTTGGAGGGGAGAGACAATGACTGATTGTCGCAGAGGCACCATAGATGTAGACAGGATGACGTACAAAAGGTCCGACGGAGATGTTTGGGAAACAGGGATACGCATCCCTAGCTCCTTTCCCGAGTCGTTGTTCGGAGCATCCTCCTCTGATGCGTTCGTGGTAGGGGACCTAGCACCTCGTCCTTACTCCTGTCAGAGACCAAGACACTTCATCTTTTCTGCGTTGTGAGGGGTGCAAGGACGGCCAAGCGGGGAAAGACACACGCAGACAGGGATAAAGACGGACGGGCGTAAGGGCAGAGAGGGAGAAATAAAGGACACAGAAAACGCACAACCGAGGATCCCAGTCCTCCATACCGCGTACTCTCCCATGAACCCTTTGCCAACGGACACCACTCCCCCACAGCTAGGCCGACTAAGCACTTGCGTCCCGTTTTCGAGTCTCACGTCTCAACAGCACTTCCCCGCCCACCTTCGCCCCCTGCCCGCAAACGCCGCCTGGCACGACTGCTCTTTTCACCGTCCTTTATTCCCGAAAACACAGGTCTGCTCTTGCCCGCCCATGGACGTCTACACCGACGAGCACATCGCCGCATGATGATGATGAAAAGGAAAAAAAAGTGTTTTTTTCGAGAGAGTCGAATGGCAGCAGCCAGCAGTGTTCGACACACGGTGTCTAGCTCAAGTGTCCACGAGGGGTCGAGCTATGGGGCGCAGGCTACATCGCCCAACCGTTGAGCCCCTCGCACTAGAATGCCCGTGCATATCGCGGTCTATCAAAACCTGTGTAAGAAATGAGTCGTTCACGGGTTTCTATTTTTTTTTTTTTTTCAGGTACAGTGGAGGGCACCAGCGGTATATCCGACCGCGTCAAACGTGATGAGGAGGGGGGGGGAGACCTTTGTAGCGTGTTTACATCGGAAGTGGGTTATGAAGAATTAATTTGTGAAGTGGCGTTTTTATTGTCGTGGGGCGAGTGGTGCAGCGTAGGATACCTTCACGATAACACCAAATTTGAGTGCCGGTTGTTGATGTTGTGTGAGGGGTACCAGGAACCACCTGCAGGATTGGGGGCGAGGGTCACGCAGGCTTGATCGCGAGAGTGTGGTAAGAAAAAGAAACACGGTGGTTCCACGCGTCGTAGTGGCACGGAGGTCACCTCGGAAGGGTTGACCAATCACTCAAGTGCAGCAATGAAGTGTGGGGGGGTCTTAACGTGGTATGTATATTGTCATGGGTGGGGGGCAGGAAGGGACGGACGAGACAGGAGAGGGAGGCTGCGTGGCGACAGTAAAAGTGGTCTGTCGTTGGCGTGCTGTGTTTTTTCTCAATCGCAAGTGTATACACATCAGCCCGACCGTAGCATGTAGCTATTGAGGGGCGGGCGGGGGGGGGACCAGGACTGATAAAAATTGGATGTCGCGGTGAAAAATTGGATGCCGCGGTTAGCAAGGTGAAGCTTATCATTGTGGAACTTGCGGTAGTTCACCTATGGTGGGATGACGCTACATGTAATAGCTGACCAGAAAGCGAGGAATCCTTTCCAAAAATCGTTTTAACCATTATTGCGTTACAAAAATGTCGGGCATTTCGGTCCAGGATTGTGCACCCGTAGTTGAGGATTGATGACGGCCTTCGCCGTTCTCTTTTGGACCGTTGAGGGGTTCTCGTGATGAGAAGTCGGAGGCAAGAACCGCCACAGGAGCAAAGAAAGGTGGAGAAAAAGGAGAAAACAAATCAGTCAGGGGTCACCTTATTCCTCATCCTTCCCCGTCTTTGTGTAACCCCGCCAGCTCCCGCAAACGTCCTACATCTACGGAAGGCAGGTGTAGACTAGACTGACTGGCGTACTGCTGTAGATGGGATGAAAACACCAGCTCGCACACAACGTGTTCCGTGGTTATTATCCTGCTACAAGACTGAGACGTGTTTCATTGGTCAGCCGGTTAGCGCGGTCAATGCGAATCAAGAAAACAATACACGAAATGGGTGTTTTCTGTACTGACTGGCTCGGACAAGACAGCCCATTGTTGTTGGAATCACAAGTAGCTAGATAAGCTAAGCGAGGGAACGGAGGAGCCACAAGTCATTTAGTACGTGTGCCGTCATGATTCTCGAGCGAATGAGTGGCGCCGGTCCGGACAATGTCCTGCTGCTCTAAAATATAACGTTCTGGTCGTTGTCAGCCCGGAATACGGTTCGAAAGCGGCTTTGCGAAAAAATCTCGGTTTTTCAAAGATGGGTTGCGTTTAGCCATGAAGAGGACACACTCCAAACCCCCACGACAACAACTTTTTCCAGGGCCGCCGGCAACCCTGCCTGTTATTCTCCTCCCTCAGGGAGCACCCTGGTCTACCTCGAGGCATTGACATGTCCAAGATCACGACGACACCCCTGCTGCTCCCCCAAAACCCTCGTTAACGACGAGGGCGTGGTGTCGGGTCGATAATGGGGAGCGTGATCTTGCTGTGGGGGTACCGGATGGATGGGTCGAAAGGCAAGAACGGGTTCCATCAGCGCCCTCTGATGGAGACATTATCCGTACCTCACTCTGATAGCGCTGACGAAACTCCTTTCCTTTCCACCCGTGCTGTGTGCCCCACAGAGAGAGCACACCCACCTCTGTCCACGGGCCACTACATCCTCGTCGTAAACGAGGGCTGCGGAGCAGCAGGGGTTGTGGATGCGGACGAAACCCCCCAAACGTTCCACGACGCAACGTGCAGAAAAACAAACTGGAGGCAAGAGCGCCTGCCCGAGCAGCAGCGACGTGTTCGTGATCTCAGGAATATATATGCGAATGGCTTGACATAGGGCAGGCGAGCAGCAGCGGTGTCTTCGCGTTCTTTGGCATGTAAGTGGCTGGAGGTAGTGCAAGGCTTGCCCTACCTCAACCCGTCTACCTGCCCAACAAGTCGAAGGTGCCCCTTCTGCTCGCCCACCGTACGTCAAGCCATTCCAATGCCCAAGATCACGAAGATACCCTGCTGCTTGGACGGAGCAGTAGGCGCCTTTGCCCCGAATCTTTCTTTAAGACCGTGCGTCATCAGCGTCCACAGCGGCTTCATCCACGGGCGTCCTTTCCGAGGACGGGCGAGCGGCAACAACAGCACGGGTGTCCTTGCGATTTAGGGCATACAGCAGAATGGCTTGAGCTACAGCGTAGGCAATATTGCCCCGATTCTCAACCTCTGCACCAAGCGTCATGCAACGTCACGGTCAATTTGTCGAGGTAATCTTCGCCAGCGGCTTCGGCAGCGGCAGCGGCAGCGGCAGCGGCAGCGGCAGTTGCTGTCCGTAGTCGGGAGAGTGAGGTGGTGTAGAACGAGACGAATGTTCTTTGGCCAGCGGCGGGGGCGGGGGTCAATCCCGGGTTGGACAAGCAATCCCTTGAAAGATGGGAGAATTGGCCAGGGATCTATGTACTACTTACTGTAGATGAGGTGTTGAGGTTGTGCGATGTCAAACGGCAAGCTCGATACCAGTGTTCCTGCTTCTAGGGATGTCGGGGTTGTACGTTTTGTACATACACGTGAAAAATCCGTTTCAAAAACCAAGCATCTCGGAAATAGCCTGCTCTCTACAAGAAAATCTCGTCACATCCGCATGATGCATCACCCACAGCAGCACCAGTGGACATCTTGCGATCTAACTTTAACCTTAAACATCAGATGATCTGCCGAAGTCACCTCCCGCGTCACCGCTAGCTACGTGCGTGTCGTCCGCGAACAAAGTAACAACAAACGAGACACATGATCACCTCCTCATTCCCCAAGATGTCGAGATTAGGGTCCACCCTGCGGGTAACCCAATCGGGATCCAGCGGCGAGAGAACCCGCAGGATCCCACCCTCGATGGCGACATCGCCGCCGCCGCTGCACCCAACGCAAGCCCCCTCGATGTTCTTGTCAGAGAGTTTGTCTCCGTGCGCTTTTGACGAGCGCTTTTGACGACCTCACTCGTCTGTACATATCCCGGCGAAGATTGATTTAGTTCGCGTTGAAGGTCGGCGGCGCCGACCGGTTAGACGGAGGAACCCTCGGTCGAAAGGCAGCAGCACGCGACGAAGCCCCGAGCGGCCAACATCGTCGCGCGCTTGACAATGATCGTCATCGTCGCCTCTTCTAGTCTATCTGTTCTGTGCCGATCCTGTGCTCGCTGTGGCCGAAACGACAGATTGTTGTCAAAAGTCAGCGCGTGGAGCTAGTCGTGTGAGTGTGCGCCGCGCTCAGCAGAGAGAGAGGGAGATGCGTAAGTTGTAACGGCGGGATATTTTTTACGGGCACCCACCACTGTCATGTAAAAAGAGTCGAGATCGCGGCAATGTGGGTCCGAGAAGGCGTTTCGCGGTCCACGCAGTTTCGCGGTCCACGCAGTTTCGCGTGTTCTTGTTCATGCCCTACAGCGCAAGTAACCACAAATATAGTTGAACCGGCCTCTCGTTCTACGCTATTTTGCACAGAAAGTGTTCATATTGGGAATGAGTGGAACGCATGCACGGCCCGCGGTCGTGTACGGGCGTCTCTGAGAAGACTGGGTGTTTGTTGTGCTGCTTTTCCTTCCAAGCGGATGATGCAGGGATAAGCGGTGATATTCGCTAGCAGTAGTCTGCAGTAGACGGTATCCGCTTCTTCACAACTGCATAGTACAGTAGTCCGTTCTCTCTCTCTCTCTCTCTCTCTCTCTCTCTCTCTCTCTCTCTCTCTCTCTCTCTGCGGCGGCTGTGAAGTCCTCTACTTCGCCGAGCTTGCTTGCAGAAACCAAATCGATATCCTACGGAAGCATGCATACAGATAGAATCATGGCTACAATACAGAAGGGCCAATGTAGCTAGAACCAGAGGGCAGGGGAGCTGGAAGGATTTGCCCCGCTCACTCGCACGGGCGGGAGGGCTTTGACGCTCCTGTTTATGTGTACATGTACTGTAGCCGCATGCGGTATCATCCACATCCATCATGTCAATGCATTGTACAGCAGATCGAAAGACATACTCCCATTTACTGAGCCCCCTTTTGCATGCCACGGGGCCACCCCTTGATGCGGAGATTGCGGAGATGCGGGACAACCCGCTTGCATCACCTCATCACCTCAGACCTCAGACCTGCCTCGTTCATCACTGCACAGAAGCATGGAGAAAGCGCTCAACAGGCGTGTCCTGGTTCGATAGGCCAGTAGCTAGCGTGGAGATGGAGGAGGTACGGAGAGCTTGTGGCACATGTTGGTTTAGGATGCATGTCCTACGGCGGGCTGCTGTATGCATATGCGCAGTTCTGATGTTGCTCTACATCTCATGGAGTGCTTTGTACTGCGTGTTCTCGGTGCGGTATTTGTCGTGCACCGCGATGTGTAGCAGCATGGATGAGCGTCTTCAGCAGTACTGGTACGAACCGACACATTGCTTCCGTGGTGTACTGCTGTAGTGCACTCTCTGTGGTTGTAACTTGACAATTTCTTCTTCGCTTCTCTTCTTTGCGTTGCTTCTACAGCTCACGGTATAATCATGCGGGGGGTATGGTTTCCGAACATGAAATGGATGGAACGATGGAATTCCACACTCCACATGATCTTTGTACCGCAATCTGCGTAAGACACCGCCTGGGCCGACTTTCAAACCTTGCTAACTCTGCAGCAAAAACGGCAGCGAAAACGGCAACGGTGCCGAAAGTGGCGGCGTTGGAACCGTCTTGTCGAGAACATTCGACAGCGCATCATTTTGACTTTTCTGCACCCTCTTCGTCGTTGAAGTATGAAGTCGAGCTTTTATTTTTTGGGGGTGTAATATCTGTACGTCGTGCAACCTTAGAGGTACTTCGCGACTTAAAGGTATTAGTGAATACGTGAGTACACAACAGACATTTGACCTCCATCCACTGTCCATAGGTCGAAAAGTACAGCCATGTCAAGCCACACGCATAAACCAGCGCAAACGCATACAGGTATGCTACATGTGTCTGTCGCGATATCTTGTGTTGTTTTTGAGGGTTGTGCTGTACAACAGAGTGGGAAGGCATCTTGACCTTTTTTCAGAGCCGGTAGAACACGAATACGTGTTGTGTCTACGTGCAAAAGTTCTAATCCACGCTTGGATCTAGTCTGGACTTGCTTTTCTCTGGAGTGGACAATCCCGCAGAGTCGTGATTCCACACAACAGCGAGGGAAGAGATGAACGGATTGCCCAACCCAAACCCTTTTCGCGACAGATAAAGATTGAAGGCAGCAAGCACCACAGGAGGCAAGGTAAACACTTCCCCTTGCTATTTTACCCCGGTTGGTGCCTCAAACACGTCCCGAAAGGCCTACACTGGCGCACAGAATACATGGATGGGACGGGAAAAGCAACAACAATAAAAAAGTGACCAGGGATCATGCTCTCGAATAAACCCTTCTGTTGTTTTTTCCCGCAGGGTCCACGTGGGTCTAGGGTGCCGCCGCTGCTGCAGCGCCTGCTTCTTCTGCTCACCATCTCAGTGGGTGTGATGGTCGTGCAACAATGCTGGGTAAGCGCGCAAGCGTGTTTTTGTTGTGGTCTGGTTCGAACGACCGCTTGACCGCATGGTATCGTGGGTCTTCCCTTCCGCTGTACTCGTGAGGGTTATTCGTGCACGACTGCTGCGCATCACGCGGTACCAACGCAAGATGAGCGCGTCTTCGGATAGCCCTCTCTTGTCTCTCGACGAGATGTTTCCAGTGACGCGCTTGCGTTGCAATGGATGACACATGGCTCTACAGAAGAAAACATCTATTTACCGATGGGTATCGCTGTGCGTGTGAAGTATGGGCTGCCCTTTGGACTCGTGCTCATCTAAACTTCCGCCGTCTCCCCCACCCTGGGTACAATATATATATCTTTCCTGTTTCTATCCTCCGCCGTTATCGTTTGGCCTCCATTCCCCTGTCGCCAACGTCCCTGAAATACGTTCGGAAGGGATGGAGTGCTGCGATAGGTTCGGGATCTCGGGAACCACTCAAGCAACACGAAGGATCTGAGCATGCCAAACTCGGTGAGACTGAAGGTTTTGTCATTGGCAGTTTCGGTATTTCGTAGATTCTTAGACGTATCCTCAAGTCTACCATCATTGCGTCCATACCGCCGTCGTTTGATGACCAGGTTCTTCCTAGCTGCTGTCTGTGACGTCATTACTTATCTGCTTGTGTACTACCTTTCCTCTCTGCCATACGTCTCAAAGTGCCTTGGTGAAACCAATCACCGTTGATCTCATTTCATTAGTCACACATGAGATACTGTTTTGCCCGCCGTGTGTTCCTCCATTGAGACTGGTTTTATGTAGATTTATTTTGATGTGTTGCATGACCGTCGCAAGAGAGAGGCACACAGGTCGAAGCGAGGGGAGTGCTGCAATACGCAAGCACACCTTGGCACATTGGTGCCCCGAATGTCTTATCACGGTGCTTCATGAACCGTCAAGTCGATATTTCCAACCTCAACGAATACGAGATTAATTCAACTCTTCGTAATTCATCCCGTTCTTTGTAACATGTTCCCTTTTGTGAGATCATGAGGTTAATGAGGGCCCATTCCCTAGCTCCTGTCTTCGGCAATAGAATAATGAAGACAACGAAAAATTGCAAGGCCCCAGTCTCTTGTTTCCGCGACTAAGCAAGTTCTACAAGGTTCACACGCCAAGTGTGTTGTTTTGTCCTCTTTTTGCGCGGCGGGGAACCGCAAGGGTGCACGAACCCCCTTGCTGACGGTCTTCGTTCCTAAGAACCTTCCCCTATTGATTCGTGATTGGTGATTGGTGAGAGATCGCAGAGGTCCCCCGTTGCCGATGATTACGAAGAGCGAAGCACATGGAACATTATTTTTTCCGCATTCTGTTCCTTGCCATCATCCCGACGTGGCGGCGGACGGGGAGGGAAAATCAATCACCCATCGAATAATTTTGCGTGCCCCCCCCCCGATCTTGAGGTTGCTTAGTTTCCGAGGTGACGCTACCGATTGGAAACGTTTCGGTAACAGTGTCTCTCGATATTGCTTCTAATGAAACGTGGTATCTTCGTATATTGTTGTTTGCATGTCAACAGGCGTCACAGCCACACACGTCTTCGTGCGAGAAACCGGGGGCGAAACGCATGTCATGTCTGGGGCCAACCTGTTCCAGTCGGCGGGGTGCCCCCAAGCGCTATCGAGATCACAGGCCGAAGCAGCTTTGGATGGGGGCAACTCGACCAGCAACACGATCACGCTGCTGTCCTTCGGCTCCGGTGAGACGACGATCCCCTCTTTCCGCTGTGACGGTGTGACATGGGGGGGGTGTTGTACTCCGCGCTCGTGTTTACCTCTTTTTCAGCCTCTGTGGTCTCAGAATTACGTGTACAATGAACGGGCCTAGATGCGTGCCTTCCTAGCACCCTACGGTTGTAGGCGGTCCATGTGTCAAGCGTGGAGTCCTGCCCGTTGGACAGTTAGACCTCGAGATTACAAGTTTTTTTGGCCAAAAAAGTGACCGTGGTCGGTAGCCCAACGGACTAGAGCCAGTTCAAAGTAACCAACCAACGATCCCAAAAACAGGTGGGTACGCAACCAAAACGCTGAAAAAACACGACTCCACTTTGTAAACTTTGTAAACAACACCAAAGCGTACTACGTGCACTGCACACAATACACACAGCCACAGGACCAACAGCAAAGCATCATGTGCACGACACTAGCGGATCAGGCGAACTAGAACAGCCCATCAGCTGGAGCAGCAGTGCATGCATATGTATGCATTTACAGCAGCAGCAAAGTCGGAACAAATGCCGAAGATGAGAGCGGAGGAAAAATAGACTGAAAAAAAAGGTGCCGTCAGAGGCAGTTCGAGGTGCTGTTTCTATCCGTTCTGTCGCCTCCCACAAGCTACCACAGGCGACCCTGAACATGTGCGCCGCTAGCCCTGCACACACTGATTCTCGGAAGCTATCAGCTTTGCTCGTCCTCGATGAATTGGTCCTGATATGTGCGTGAACGTGTTTTGGTGGAAGCAAGAGATTTGAGTCTGATTCGACTGAAGAACCGGCCGCAGGCTCCAACTTCAATCTTTTCGAAAACACGTTCACGCACATATCGGGACCAATTCATCGAGGACGAGCAAAGTTGATAGCTTCCGAGAATCAGTGTGTGCAGGGCTAGCGGAGCATCTGCTCAGGGTTGGATGTGGCTACTTGTGGACGGCGGGAGACGGGTGAAACAAAGCTCGAGT
>FN649749.1:3581766-3599700 GCA_000310025.1 Ectocarpus siliculosus | reverse complement strand
CGGATTTTCAAGATGTGTCATCAGGTGCCTCCGTTTCCAAGCAAAACAAAAGTCAACATCGCTTCGCCGCGGCGACCATTTGAGCTTGGACTTCGCACTCTAGTTCCAGGGTGGGGTAGTCCTAGTCCTTAAGAGCCCTAGTCGCATGCAGGTATGTCCAATCGTGTCTCTGGTGCGCTCCAAAAACGCGCCGTGAACGATCGAACTCTGGAAAAAAATCATGCTCTCTTTTTTTCGGGTACGAGTTTTTGGGTAATCACCCCTCAACTCTTGCCCAAGACAGCCAAAACGGGAGAAGCTATTCCTCGACGGCAACGCCTTGGATCGGGGTGTGGTTTTTTGTGTTGTGGGCGCAGAAACCAAAGCTAGAAATCGCCAGAAACAGATTTTTGGGCTCAAGGGGGAAAAACGGAGCATCGGCGAAAAGAACTCCAAATATCATACGTTTGCGGCAACCAAAGTGCGGAGGAAAAAAACTGATCCGGTGTTTCCTTGAGTATGTTCTACAGACTGGTGTCATGCAATATGAAGAGTCAACTCTCCACCAGGAGCCAGGAATACGTACTCCCAGTTTCTTCTCTTTATTGAAGTCAATTCCAAATCGGCCGCCGAGGTTGTGAAAAAAAAAAAACATTTTTTTGGCAGTCTGCGCGCTGTGTTTTTTTGGTCGTTAACGACGTAATCTCGAGGTCTAACAGTAGTGCAAAAATGATCAGCTACTGACTCGGGTCAGTTGTTGTGCTTTTGGTATGTTTTTTCCTTGCCCGCAGGTCGATCTGGGAATCACTTCTTGATGATTTCCAGCTATCTCGCGATGGGATTCTGCTGCCGGTCTAGACTGGTGAGTCAGAAGTACAACCATCGTATCAAGAGTCACAGGGGTGGTTGGCGGTTCTAGGAAGTCACTAACGGTTCATGTGTGAATGTCGTCGAAGTGTTCTTACCCTAACCGTTTACGTAGTGCTCTGATCGTAGACTCCGGCATCCATCAAAGCCAGGACGGAGTGACTGACACCTCTCACGTCTTCGGAACGAAAGGGTGGTCGTCTCTTGTCTCCCGCTGCGTAACTGAGTTACGGGAGGAGGGAGGGGCCTTTGCAATACTCGTCACGATCGAGCCGTGGCCCAGATTCAGGCCTATCCCGGAGGAATAAACAACACTGGGGGGGTGCTTCCGCACGCGAGAGAAGAACCAACCATGAAAGAAAACCCTAAGGTTTCGAAGTGGAACGGTCGCGGTTCGTGCTCAACGGCAACCTTGAAACGTGGACCTCGCTCCGCGTGAAAGCCAGCCCCGCAGGGCCGCTGGCACTCTGTTTCTTCTCAGTCACCCAGGAACGGGAATAGGCAACTCGCCCACACACACACGCTCCATCAAGACCCAACCATGTAACTTAACTCCCGAGCCCTTCATCTCATCCGCCAGCCAAAAACCTACCGTGCCTGAGCCAAGGGGTTTTCGATAACAGACGGCATTTACTACGTTAATAGAGGTGGAATGAATCAAGCATGCTTCAACAACCCACGGCGCACGAAGAGCACTGTACACAACTTTCGACGGGCCGGTGAGGTTCAAATATCGACGCCCGTGAAACCACTTTACCATGTCAGTTAACCCTGCCGGAGGTGGACACAGCCATGCCGGGAGATGACGAAGGAGGTGGTTTCAAGGCTGGAGAGCGGTGGTTCGACTTCTCTAGAGTGACGCCCCCTTGGCCCGGGTTTGAGCAGCTGGGAGACAACCCGGAGGTTTGCCGGCCACAGATGGAGGACGGAGCGGACAACGCTTTCGGCTACGAACGTGAGGGTTTTCCCGCGATGCTTGTCACGCCAGTATCGGAGAGAGAACCCTGCTGTCGATGTTTCTGGTACAGCAGTATGTCGATCCTCATTGTTGTTCTCACCCACCGAGGGTGAGGCCTGGGGTCAGGAGGTTCAATACATCCAAAGAGATAACAGCTGGGGACACAAGTATGGTCGACGTTGATGTCACGCGTCGTCATCACCCCTGTGCGGTACAATTATATCATTCTTTTCACTCGGGATGATATCACCAACTCAGTTGGATTGATTGTATCATTCTTTTCACTCGGGATGATATCACCAACTCAGTTGGATTAATTGTATCATTCTTTTCACTCGGGATGATATCACCCACTCAGTTGGATTAATTCGGAGAGTTACTTGCGAGTTTTTTGGTAGATCGATCCACTCAATCTTATACCGCAATATTCGCGAAAAAGGGGCACCACCGTGTGTGTGTACGGTACGCTGCGCATATGACACGCCCTTTGCGTGCGCCTTAGGCGCGGCACGTGTGGAAGGCGCGCATCCAATCGCCCGCTCCCGCTGAAAACACATCACACAAGCACGTGTTGTTGGCTTCGTCATCCCCCATCTCTCGCTCTCCCCCCCCCCCCACCCCTCTCTCTCTCTCGCCTTCTCTGCGCACACGCGGGTGTCCCCCCGACCCGAATCGACGTCGAATCCACAGATATCCACTCGAGGCTCCTACGTTGCATGAACCGGGTTTACCTGAGAGGGTGCGAGAAAGCCTACCTTGGGAAAATGGTAGACTTGGAAGGCTTTTGCCCCAAGCAGGAACCCGGCAAGCGAAAGGGAGCGGGATCTCTCGTGGTACATATCCGGTCGGGGGACATTTTCAACCCCAACGAAGAGGGTCGGCGCCGGACGGAATTCGGCCAGGTGCCTGTACAGATGCTGCTGCTGCTGCTGCTGCTGCTGCTTGTTGTTGTTGTTGTTGTTGTTGTTGTTGTTGTTTGTTGCTGTCTTCGCATTTCAATCCGTTGGTTCGCGCCTGTTGTGGTTCCAATACTTTCCAAGCTTCCATTCAGGGCCGTCCCTTCGCCCATGTGAGTACCGGAGGCATGCATATTGCGTGGGTTAACTAGAGTTTGTCTTTATACAGACCCTTCCGTGACTTGGCTTAAACAGGCTCCTAGTACGCCCAGATCCGGCAGGTCTACTTCCCCACTCTGCTGAGGCTTGAACAAATCCCTTCGATGCGAGCGCAATAGAGGCCCCGCATTGTCTGAAACACACTTTACTGGGACCCCCAGAAACGCGACTTTCATCTCAAGACCTATGTCTTCCCAACTGCCCCCGTCGTTTCCAGCCACCTCTCCAGTACTACTTGCACGTTTTGGGAGAAAAGGATTGGGACAACGTGACGTTCTTGACCGCCGCATGGAACCAGAAGGCCATAAACCCGACGTTTTCGATACTTGAGGTAATGGCCAAGGCGGGAACTTTGGGGGATAACGTCCGATTGTTGAAGGTGAGGCACGACCAAAGCACATGGAAGCACACACACAATACTACACGCATCTGTTACTTACCTCTCAGCTTCCGAGTGCTAGTGACTGTCTCCCCGTAGTACCAAAGGTTGAATGTGGGAGACCCCTGGGAGAGAAGCACGTTTCTTTGCGTGGCCCCGTTCCTCGTCTTGAAGCACGCGCGTATGTTGAGAGGCATCGTATGTGCATAGAGCACCGACTTTGCAACAGTAGATGGGACACGCGAAAGGCAATGCACCACGCGGCGTCTCCGCTTGGTACCTGGGGGAGTTGCCGTTTGAAGGACTCGCTGGTTTAATCATGCGTGATCTTTGGGGCAAACGCTGCTCCTCATCTTGCTGCTTCCCGTGTGTTCTCAAGGACGGGTCTAGGCTAACTCTGCAATGCTGCAACTCAATCTTTCGTGCCTGACTTCTTCCAGACCGCGTGCCGCGCTCTTCCGAATCACCACTCCCCACCAACAACGGATTGACACGGAACCATGCGCTGCTTTCCTCTATGCTTCTGACCAATCGAGACCCCGAGTGAATGACGCGACGAAATACTTGTTGTTTCCGCTGACCCCTTTGTCACAATCCGATTGATTCCATGCACTTGTCGACTGCTGTGTCGTTGTAGTTTGCTTTTTTTCGAGTTCGGTCGGGCTTGCTCGAAGCACCTTCACCTCGACTTTCTAGGTTTACCGGTATCTGTTGTCCCCCTCTTGTCGGCGTTTAATTTTCATCTCAGAAATCGTTCTTCTTTCACAGGTACCAACAAGACTTCCTGCCCCCGGTGCCCATGTCTGGTGAAGCTAACGCCTCCATTCTGCTATGATCCTCTCTTCCGTTTAAGTCACCCCTTTTCACCAACGCGTTGGCCGCCTCAAGCTATCATCTACCCTCCCTACCGTGCTCCCATCAGAACCGATCCCTACTCGAAGACGTGCGGGAGATGCTCTGCGCGGACGCCTTGGCCACCTCGAGGTCGAGCATGAGCTTCCTCACCTTCGCGCACTCTAGGGCTACCACCTTCTTCGTGCCGACCCCGTGTGGCAACGGGGGGTTCCGCAGGATGAGAAGGCCGCCGGTTAAGGCAACCTTCGACAACACCACCTTGCTTCTCCTAGAGAAACCGGACGCGGAGGTGAGATCAAAGGCTCAGCAAAGAACATGTAATGTTTGTTGTCTGTCGTTCCTTTTTTTGAAAATATAGGCAGGCTACAAAAACGGCCCGTTTGTCAGGCGGTTTCTAGGTGGCGCCTTCATGCTGAAATCTGTCTTTCTTGTAAAAAAAAAAAAACTGAAAATGAGCTCGTCTGGAAAGACTAGGGACCCGTGTGGCAAAGCCAAGGCGTTGCTGAAAGTGGGGACGAGGCGAACCCAGCGTCCACCTTGCTTGCTGGACTTTTTCACTCGGGCTTGAACGTGCTTGTTTGTGTTGTTGGTTCTACATGCATGATGCTATTGTATTGATGTCGTACAGTAATGTCCATCCTCTTCTTGCAGGTATACGGGACTGCATGGCCAGGGAATTCGCCCAAGTACTCCGTATACCAAGCGTGGCATGATACCCCGGAACAGCTGCTCGAGATGGCCACTTTCGGCGGGATCGAGGGCGTGCAGAAATGTAGCGTTCACCCCCCGTGGCATGAATAGTCACGACACCCGCCAGAGAGGGGACTACCGTATATGACACAAGATAACACACCCCCTGGCCCGATTTTCAAAGCTCGATTTACTCGATGACGAAGAGGATACATAAACGAAATTATACATTTTCGAAAAGCTCCCAACGCGACGGTTCCAACGCCGCCGTTTTCGGCGCTGTGAGTCTTCCTGCTGTTGAGAAATCGATCTTTGAAAATCGGTCAAGGGGGTGTGTTATCTTGTGTCATATACGGTATACTGTAGACTGACTGTACATGGGAAAACGGAGAGGTAGTGAGTCAGGGGTGCACAGGGGCGGATGGGGCTTCGGATAATCAAAGCACATCGCTTGATGTGCTCCATGCGCTTGCCGCGTTCGCGTCATTGGCCTTTCTTTTCGGTACTTGGTTTCGTCTGTAAATTGGGTACACGATTTCAATGTAGCCTTTACGATATTAATCGTCTGGACCGTCGTCGTGTTCATTCATTCGTTCCCTGTGGGTGTAGACCTGCATGGTCCCGTTCGCGGCGTTTACGGTGGTTGGTCATGGTTGAGATAGTATGTAAGTACACAGGTACATAGTTCGGCGTCGGAAACCGTTCGTCCCTTTCATTGTTGGTTTTGGATGAAATTGAATCTCGATGTTTGTGTAGGCCACTGACGGCTAAATAGAAATTTAGGGCTCTGTGCTCCAAACCACCTCTGTGAAAAGAGAACGGTGCGGTTTAATTGTTGACCTTGTTCGTAGTGAAGCAGCATAAGAGGCATCGTGTTCGTGTGATGTACATATTAAATAAATCCTGGTCTAAGTTGGAAGCGACGCGCTGCAAAGCTCGTTGTTAGTAAACTAGATCCACTTCATCAGTCGCGAGGGATGGGATTGCTGTACCCTTCTCGCGATAAAAATATCTCAGGCAGGAACCGCAGGAGGGGGTCCAACCCCCCCCTCCTATGTGACCCCGGTTGGGTCGTCTACCCAGTAGAAGTGGAGGATGGGGACCAGAGGGGTAGACGACAGATGATGGGAGAAAAGAAGAAATAAAAAACAGAACTACATGTAGTACTGTACTCGGTATTTTTGGGGAGCTGGTTGGAGTTTGGTTGACTTGCAAATTCCCACTTTGGATTCTGATTTTTGAGTCAGGCATTCCGGTGAAAAGAAGGGCAACCTTCATTCAGCGTGCGTCAAGTGCAGCAGCAGCACGACAGAGGTGAGGGCAGCCTCTTTGTGTTGTGCTAAGTAACGAGATCAATGCAAGGATAGCTATATACGCAGTTACGAGGCCCGTATCCCTTCTCTCTTGAGCCGTCCCTCCACGCCACCACCACACAGCACAAACAGCAATGACAGCGGAAGTAGAGTGGGGTGATGCAGAGCAGGTACAATGGCAGCGCGTGGCGGGCGTTTGTGCCCATTACACGCGCTACAAGTACAGTAGACTATCTGCTATGCTATGTCGTGACACATAAGAACGAAGGGAGGGGATAGTGTAGCAGTCGAAAACATACAGTAGACCACTGCTGTGCTGCGAAGTGGAGCAGCAACAGCAGCGGGCGTGTTGCCCCCATATCCCACACGCCCCTCTTCCCTCTGTGCTGTGTGTTTTGCAGAGAAAACGGCGAGTGCCCGCGGGTGTCGCCTTCATATTTTTCAAAATGTGTTGATGCCAGAAGATATCTACCGACGAGATGCTCTTTATTTCCTTTACAAAAAAATGGTGCGAAATGCGGGTGGCTCCACCAGGAAACAATTGCATCCCTGCACAGAGAAGAGTCAGCGAAAGAGAATCTAGGCGTGTACCCTGCTTGCTCGTATGCCTATTGACAAAGAGGAGGAAGCTGGCTTTGGGCAGCCATTCCTTACGCTTGGCCGGGCGAGTGTTGTGTCGTGTCTTGTGTCGTGCCTCGACCGAGCGTCTGCGGTCGGCAGATATGAGAATAGCGAGCAGAAGCAACTTGATTCGCCAGTATTCCGAAACTGACAGTCTCGGCATGCAGGTGCAATGAACGAGTGAGAAGTTGCACCAGATGCCACACATCACACACGCACAACAGGCTCGCGCACTCCGGATGGATGAATTCCCCCGTCAGACATAGTACCCGTGGCGATGGTGTCGGCAGGGGCAACCGCAGCCTTTCGCCCTCCAGTCGCAAGATGGTGTCCAGCTTCGGCAAGAGGCGGGATAGGTTGGCCGGCAGCCCGAGAGATGGCGCTCGAGACGGCCGGCTGCAGCTGTTGTGGCAGCAGCCGGGCAAGGCGGCGTTGCTCTGCCTTTCAGGCCGCATACGCCTGACGGGACGGCCATCACATGGTGCGAAGTATTGCGTGGCGCGCGCTGCTAACAGGAACAATTTTTTCCCTCCCGTAGTGTGATGCGTGAAGTCCAATGTGGTGAGGAGTGTACAGCAGTAGATTGGCTCCAGAACGACACTGGGATTTTCGGAAACAACAGCAAAAGAGCATCGCGAGGGATGTTTAGCCGCCCAAAGCAGGGGATGTGCACCAGCGGATTCAGCAGCGGCAGCGCTACGCTGCCTGCGCTTCGATTATGCCGACACCGTGCGCCCCGTGCCGCGTAGTTTTGCTTGGAGCACGCGTGCTCTCAACTCCTGTGTAGCGTTGTACTCGTTGGCCACCCGCGAGAGGCAGCTGTCGGATCGATGAGAACGCTGGTGCTGTGGTGCTGGTGCTGTGTTGAACGGGAAATACTCCCGTGAGAAAAGCAGCAGTCCTGTACACATGTACTTTAACCCTTGCGTGACTGGGTTAATTTGGATTTTTATGTTTTTTTCCCCACAGCTGGCTCTCTGCGGTCAAATATCTTCCAAGCATGCGTGTACACCCATAAATCACGGCGGCAAGGATGGTGCAGCAGTGGGTCCATGTGTGGGGCTCACAGGGATGGGGACGCGGTATAGTCTATGTAAGAGTGACGAACAGGAGTCAAGTAGTACTACTGCTGAACAGCAGTAGCAGTTATGCGGAAAGAAATAGACTACAGCAGCAGTAGTTTCTGAGCAGGTGTGCATGCCTGTCTCCGACAGCAACCGTCCGCACAGTCTGTGCAAGCAATACCTGTTGGCACATGTTCTCCACCTCATCCTTGGACAGAGCATACGGCAAGCGCATGAATATGCTAGCGGCGCTAGATGCGAAGAGGCTGACGGGAAACCGCCTCACAGAAGCGCCAGATCGACGAAAAAAACGGCCCGCTCAACAGAGAATCGAGACCATCATCCACTACTCTATCGCTTGTCTATCGCACAAAATGCATAAAAATCGTGATAATTTTTACTATTCTGTACTACAAATAGAGAGCTGTGATCGGAGCTGTGATCGGAGCTGTAGTCCCGAAAACCCTTGCCTTTGAGCGAAATTTTGCACACAGCAGACGAACCACCCTTCACTCCCAATACTGGGAACCACACGCACCGCAACCACAACAACATCAAGCACCGAGGCAGTACGTTAGCATCGGCTCCGTGTGCGCTTTCTCTGGTCTCCCCCGCGGATGCGGCACCGGGTTGATCACATGTTCAGGGTGCTGTATGTACCCTCTCCGGTGGTATTGTGCGTTTGAATATCAGACTACAGCAGTACCGGTATAGGCAGTAGGTTGGATCTGGAAAGGATATCTGCCCCACGTCAGAGAGATGAGGCATGGGTGAATAGTGTTGTGCTATGTGAGTCCTGTGCGCATTGCTGATAAGCGTGCTTTTGGGGTGGGCTGCCTGTGTCTCCCTGCTGGTCTCTTCTGTAGTTTTTTTGCTCTTAGCCGAGGCACAACGGCGATCTTTCGGCACCCAAAGTGATCGGAGCTGGGAACGGAGCTCATTCGTGGGTGTAGTCACATAAGGGTTAAAGTAGTAAACAGGTACTGACTGCTGAAAACGCGTGTTACGGACGCATAGCTGTGTGCACAGTTTTGCGCTCCAGCGGGTGGCAAGAGGCGCAAATGGTAAGTTTTGTCCTCCAGTGTACATCCCACGGCTTTGAAATCTCATCTGCTTTCCGTGCCGAATTACTTGGCGCGTGAGCTACGAGTATGCAATTCACGATGCTGATTATCCCTCCTGCTGTATACCTCTTTGCTTCTCGCGCAACAGGTGGGATGGCAGCAGTACATCAAGCATATCGACATGACTGGATAGATATGAAATTGACTGTGACAAACCTGCTTCAGAAATATATGTAGATACGCGTTTATCATACCTTTGTTTGGCTGGGTCAAGGCTGTTCTGCGCCCTGCAAGCGTTGACCTGATAGCCTACACCTCCACCTGTTGCCTTGCCTTTTCGAACAACACGCGCCCTTGCATGGCTGCTGCTGCTGCTGCTGCTGCTGCTCGCGCATCCGTTTCACCCCAGGGTCTACCCGATTTTGGTTGCTGGTAGTGCTTGCCGCGTCTGTGGGGTTCATGGTAGTCCAACAATCTTCGGTGGGTACCCGTTGGGTGTTGGGTACCACATACCACGTACTGTACTTTTCATGTTTCCAGCGTAACTCTTTCAGCGTTTTCACCGCGGTTGCGCGAAGGCGACAAGGCGACGGAATTTAGAGAGCCGGCGGTAGACGGTAGACTGACTGCTACAGTAGTACCGCAGTTCTGTAGTCAAGTACAACCCGTAACTGAAGCCTCAACGCAATGTCACATGGACTAGTGGCAGACAGAGAGCGGTGGTTGTGTTGGTGAGCTTATCATTTTGCGATGCCCGTTGTATTGTACAGCGAACTTGTCAAACTTGTCAAACTTGTCACAGCCTCTTGGTTTCCGCAGGCAAAATCGCTTGACGTGCCCCCCGGTGTTGTGAGAATAAACGCGCTACGTACATGCTTGCCTTGTCTCAGTTTTCACCCAAGAATTTGGCGTATTCGCCGATTTCGCGTCCTCCCCTCCCCCCTCTCTTATTATTCTCGGTCCTCCCCTCCCCCCTCCTCTGCCTTCCGTCCTTCCCTATCCGCTTTCACCCAAGCATGGATGCGGCGCATCGAAGGACGGTCCCAACACGTTCATCTCGACATCATTAGAGGGAGAAGAGCCTGCTGAGAAGGTTCTAACCGGTAACACCCCTCGTTCTGTTCTTTCGGCCTTGAGAACTTTTTTATCACACTTGTGTTTCGATCTGTCTCACTCCGTTGATCGCTTCCTTTGTTACGTAGCGTCGGGTGACTATTACTTCAAGTATTTTGACGCTGGCTCTATTTCAATACTTGAACCCAATACAAAAAACAGGAAAGAAGCCTTCCTAGCGCTAGGTTCTAGACTATGCATTCTACAAGAATAGCGTTTAGGTTCTATGCATTCTAGAAGAGTACACAATGAAGAGGTATTCCGTGTGCTGGCACGTTCAGGTTTGCTACTGGAGCTGAAATGTCAAAGGTCGCAGCAGCCTCTGAAAACAGTCCGAAATCTGCGCCGGAATTTTCCCGGAACCACATACTTTTCACAGCCGTGCTCACCGCCACGGACCGTAAACCCCTGAACGGACGGTTGTCAGCAGTAGCTAGTGACATCAGCTTCGCAGTTAACCCGCAGTTCAGGAGAGGTGAAACGATACAAGAAGGTAGATGTTTCTCTTTTTTTAGTTGATCGCGACAAACCTTGTGCACGTCGAAGTATTTTATTTTCCCCATCTCGTTTTCGTTTACCTTCCTTCTTTCCTTCTTGTGGGTCGCGTTGATGGCCGGGGGGCTCTCTGGTGTGGAACGAGAATTAGTACTGTACAAGTAGGGAGAGATAACGAAACGAAAGAGAACAAATACGACACACTCTTCATTTTATTTGGTTCTCGTTGCTGGACTGCCACCTCAGAATGCTGCTACCGGCTACTGCTGTTTTTTTGCGCGCTCTCCGGTTTTGTTTGTTTGTCTTTGTGTTTTCGCAGCTTCAGAGGTCGCGGAGGTCGTCGTTAGGCAGAGAAAAGCAGGCGAGAACCCTTTCGTGTCGGAGGGGGTCTATTTTCATCTGGAGGAGTGCCCCTACGAGATTTCTAGCCTGCAGGCTGAAGCAGCCTTAGCCGGAGGCGTTGGGCGAGGCAACACGGTCGAGCTTCTCGATCACGGACGAGGCGAGACGATAACCCTATCCTAACCCAATGTTGACAATGTTGACAATGCTGACAATGCTGACAACGCTGTCAATGCTAGCATTGCTGCCAATGCTGCCAATGGGGACAGTGCTGACAATGCTGGAATAGTTGACAAGGCTAACGATACGCTGCCATCACAGAGTAGATGTAATTCGTAGGGGGATTTAGTCCAGGCTCGTAGCGAAACAGGCTGACTGAAAAGTCTGGAATTGTCAGTGCATGTAGTCTTTGTCTGAGGAATTGTCAGGGTGACCCTGAAGAAACCTCAGCGCTGTCATGCCTGCCCGTCGACAAGTTGGACCGCATGCATAGGCAGAAGCGTTGATGGTAACGGTGATAGGCGCTTGCTGTTGCGTGGGGTTCGGAGCATTGCCGGGACTATGGACAGTAGACCATCTGAACGTCTGAAAGGGTCGGTCATTAGACCCGATTTTTGTGCTGCACTGTTCTCCATCCCGTTCCGAAGGCAACGCGTTGCCCATGAAGCCAGTAATGTAACTCGCCCAGGTTGTTCACGGGGGGGAAACGGCTCTGAAAGCCTCTGCAAGAGGTTCGGAGTAGACAACGTTAACGCTTGTAGGGCCAGGTACCACCCGCGTACAGGCCGAAGTAGTCGCTAAGATGTTGCATAGACCTGCTTGATATTTTCTTGCTCTTCTTCTTGCGTTCACTCATGCACTCAGACCGAGTGAAGGCTAATGCCGGTATAACCCTACGACTGACATTAGGGTTTTATACCCTAAGCCTAACCCTGTTGTACGAGGGCTGACTGGATTTTGACCTTATGACATGCATGGCTTAGCGGCTAATCGCGTGTTAGGTTCTTTGCTGTTCTTTGGTTCTCCCCCTAAGGTGTTTGTGTGCGATTGCTCCCAGCAGGTCGATGCGGGAACCACTTCATGACGGTTTCGAGCTACCTCGCGATGGGCTTCTGCTGCCGGTCTCGATTGGTGAGCTGGATGGCGAGATGTAGAAACGGCGTGTACCCCGGTTGCTGTACACAGCCGTTCAGTCCAGTGGCAGAGTGCATGTTTTCGCTGACAGGTGGAGGGAGGAGACGTCTTCGGCCGTAGAGGTAGTTAAATAGTGTTCACGGCAGACCCTCGCATCCGACATTACAGCTCGAAGACAAATTCCGCCGTTCTGCGTTCATCTAGGGAGATGGTAAGGTTAATTTCGGTTCACTCTCTTGCCGGTGGTCCAGCCACGAGTTGTCACAAGCGCGGAGCGCCAAGTCGTAATTGTGAATCATGAGCGTCCCATGTTCAAACTGGAGATGTCTAGTTGGGTTGAGGAAGAAAGTTGGAACCTACCCTCCCTCTCTATGACTCGTTCGCACCACGGCTAAGTCAGCATCTGTTTCTTTTTCTCCAGACCAACCAAATGGTGAAACACTCCCCCATGCTTGACGAAGCTGACTTGCTGATCGACGCTTGGCCATTCTCCCCAACCCCCGTACCTACACACGTATCCCTACCCCAAGCCTACCCCCTATCTAAGTACGTACGGTTACCTTCCCTCCAGCTAACGCTGCCGGCGACGGACGACAAGCTTCCTGACGAGCTAGACAATTTCACGTCGGCGAGGCGGTGGTTCGACTTCTCCAACGTCACTGTTCCTTGGCCCGAGTATCAGGAGATGGGGGACGATCAAGAGGTGTGCCGGCCGGAGACGAAGGACGGGGGGAGAAAAGCTTTCGGGTACGAAGGTGAGAGGAGTGAACCGCACACCAGAGAGAACAGGCGCAGATGCCGTGTTCCGGCTTGCTAGTTTGGTTTGTTTCATCACCGCGTTGTGTGTTGTTGCGTCTGAGTGCTGTGTTGACGACGAAGGAGAGACGGGGTATCAGAGGTAACTACCGTTTTGTTCCCGTGCGGAACCAGAACAGAGTCTGGTACTGTTGTTGCAGTTTGAGCAGAGTACTGCTGTTGCAGTAGAGATGCTTTTATGTTGTCTTCCAACGAGCCTACCTCTAACCCTGCATCGGCGAAACCAAAGGTGGCAGATCCCAGCGGAACGGCCTGTCTCGATCCATGAAACAAGCCGAAATCAAACCATTAGACTACCCACGTAATTTTCATATTAGCCTTTGATTTAGCTGTGGATCTCCTTAGTCTCCCTCTTTTTTCTCCAGCGTTTTTTGTTCTCACCTCTCACCTAACGGCCTTTCTCGCTACCCCGAATTGACTTTGCACTACTTCACAGATGTCCATCCGAAGCTTTTAGAGTGCATGAACCGGGTCTACCTGAGAGGGTGCGAGAAAGCCTACCTTGGAAAGCTGGTGGACGTGGGCAGCTTTTGCCCCAAGCAGGAACCGGGCAAGCGAAAAGGGGCAGGATCGTTGGTGGCCCACATCCGATCGGGGGATATTTTCAACCCGGATGGAGAAGGTCATCGTCGGCAGGGATTCGGCCAGGTATCTACCTGAATAGACGCTGCTGCTGCTGCTGCTGTGGGGTTGTGGTCGTCTTGGGTGTTTTGTCGTTGTTGTTGTTGCTATTGACGTCGTCATCCTAGCTGTTGTTACTGCTGTTGTTGCCGTCATGTTTTGTTTTGGATGGTAAATATCTTTGATACTTCCTTCTTCGTCGGACCTCACATTTCAACATTCCAGCATTCCAACATTCCAACATTCCAACATTCCAGCATTCCAGCATCCCAGCTCGATTTTCCAGCTCTTCGATTCCCAAGGCCATCGACACACACGCCGCCAGCAAATTCGAAAGGTGTATCACACTGTGTGATATTTGACGTAGAGACACGCTTGTATCGGAACCCGCGCTGCTCTCCCATCCCGCCACCCGCGTCCTACATCTCCAGCCGCCTCTCCAGTACTACTTGCGCGTGCTGGCGGCGAAGGACTGGGATAACGTAACGTTCCTGACAGCCGCGTGGGAAGACAGGGCCCTAAACCCGACATTTTTGACGCTGGAGATGATGGCGGACGCAGGCGTCCTGGGGGAGAACGTCCATCTTTTCAATGTGCGGCTAGATAAGCAACACCGCATGACCCTCGTGCCTTCGAGAAACAGCAATGTGTCTAGGGCGTGGTACTCAGTAGCATATGTAGCATGACGGTGGATGCCTTTATTTCGTTCTCTTTCTGCTCTATGCGGAGAATCACCCTTGTGGACGCTTCAGCTCTCGATTATTCTCGATTATTTCCGCCGCATCTTCGAAAGAAGTCGGCCTCTGCCGCTCGTACGTGCGACTGATAGGCCTGTGCTCCGTTCGCGATTGCCTTGTATCTGTTGTCGGTTTGGGTTAAATACTGAAAATAGAGCGTAATGAAAGTGATACTCCTTGAGAATGTATTAAAATCGCAATGAGTAACGCCCAATAGGCACACAAGCCTTTGGTAGCGTCTAGATAGCTTTTTATATGCGGGTGTTGGACAAGCCTATGGTAGCGTCTACCAGTAACAGTTTTTTATAGGCGGGTGTTGTTTTTTTCTTCCCTGCAGAACCGAACTCTTCTGACGGACATGAAGGAGATGCTCTGCGCGGACGCCTTGGCCACCTCGAGGTCGAGCATGAGTTTCCTCACCTTCGCGCACTCTAGGGCTACCACCTTCTTCGTGCCGACCCCGTGTGGCAACGGGGGGTTCCGCAGGATGAAAGACGTGCCGGTTAAGGCAACCTTCGACAACACCACCTTGCTTCTCCTAGAGAAGCGGGAATCTGAGGTAATGCTGTACGCGAGCTTTGAGGGTTTCCACGAAAAGCTTCCCTGCGATGTTTACCTGCCAGGTTTAAGCGAATATTTTGAGATGACGTCAGGCAGCATCTCCTCAGAATGGTGTGTGTTTGTGTGTGTGTACTTCCGTTGATATCTACCTCCTGTCGTAGTACGGACTGTGCGAGACCTTCGGGATCCCGGTAGATTGTCGCTCCCTGGTAAAACCCATCCCGCCGTGCAAGGCTGTCGCAAGTTTCGATGTTGGCTGGGGTGTTTTCTCCGGATGTATTACGATATCGTTGGGGAGAACTGTTTCAAGCCTCTCTCAGGGGGCGCCAGTATCCCTCGAGGGTTTTCGATTAGCAAACATGTTGGATAAAACCATGCAACCGGGGAAGTTGGGGTAAGACTAGGGTCAGGGATAAGGTCTGCGTACCCCCGTCCCCGTTAAATTTCCTCATTCACTTCGTCTCTCGTACATGCAATTCATCGTTTCAAATCCGTTTGGCGTACAATATAAAGGCGGTCCGGGCGCGCGATCTCTGATATCCGCGCCCCCCCCCCAAAAAAAAACAAACAAACAAAAACATGAACACTTGTATGCCCTGCCCTTGACCCCCGTTCGGCGCAACAGGTGTTCGGCGTCGACTGGCGTCAGAACGGGTCAGATTACTCGGTCTATAAAAATTGGCTCGACAGCCCCCACCAGCTGCTCGAGATGACCACGTACAAGGGAATCAAGGGGTTGCAAAAATGCACCGTGTACCCCCCCGCACCCCCGCAGTCGACGGACCCCCCTGCTGGGTCAAGAGTCGGCCCGGTCGTAGAAAACTGAATTTTTTATTTATTGCGTAACAGTGTGTCCGTGGCGTGAGCATCCATGTATATACAGAGGTCCCAAGTTAGGTCTGCGAATGGTGCTCTTTAGTGTTTATTCCTTATGGTTGCCTTTTATTTTTTATTATTAATTTTTTTTTCGCCTTTGCGAGTGTGTGGATGCCTCGCGCCCATGTGTATCCCTTGGTTATATATTGTAACAAGAGGGTTGAGTTTGTTTTTCTTGGAAACATTTTTTTTTTTTGTGTTCCATTATTATATCATTTCGATCGCTGGTTGTATTGATTACTTGTTTGATTTTCAGTACGTAACAGAATCGAACCTCTGTGGATACAAAGACATTTGGGAGAGAGAGCGAATTGGATACAAAGACATTTGGGAGAGAGAGCGAATTGACCCTGAGAATGAATGATGTTGAAAGTCCTTGTGTTTTTCCCGTCTGTGTGGGAGGGAGTGAACCCTGTAGCTGAATCTTATCGGGAGTTGGAGGGAGAGGTGACCTCTACCGAGGGAACAGGTGAAAACGCTTCCGTCACCCATCAAAGTTAAACTAAAACCCTTTGTTTTGCTGTTCGTGGTCTTGTTTGCATTGGACTACTACTGGAGGGGAGCTCGTTTGATCGGCCGTAGGTCTGTGGAGTCCTTTGTACAAGCCGAAATTCCACAGTCTTCCTAATGGATTTCTATAGGTCTTCGTACCCCCCCCTGTGCGGGCTGCGGCTACGAGATGTGATGCTGCGCTTAGCTGGCTAGCTTACGTGATGCGGTGTGTTCCCTAGCGGCGGTAACTGGTGCTGACTTGCCGCTTTTTGCGGCTTGCCGCTTTTTGTTTCGCGCCACCAAGTAGGCGCGGCCGGTGAGATAATGATACAAGTAGTTGGCTCCAGTGATCGTCTCGCCTTTGTCATCGGGGGCACACAGACAAACCACGGTAGGGTGTCAAAAACAACCTCCGATTTAAGCGAAAGGGGGGATAGAGGTTGTGTACTGTAGATGGTGCGCCCTTTCGGATCGAGCTGTTGAGCTAGCTGTTGAGTGCGACGATGAGGCGACCGGCAATATTTGACTTTTCTATTGTACGTTTCTGTGTCTTTGTTGTTGACCCTGTTGACCCTGTTGAGGGTGTTGGTGTTGGCAGCTGACTTTTTTTCTCGGACAGCAGGTGTCGTCGTCGCCGTGTGTGGTATTGTACGTGAAGGGCGTACAAGTATTAGTAGAGAAATTGGTTACGGCGCACCTGCATAATTGGATCTGCGGTGTGCACCGAGCTATGTACCTGATTTATCTGATTTTTGGGTTTGCGCCGCTTGGCGGCATCAAAGTAGGGTAAGTCAACAGTTCTGTGCGAAACGCTTTGTTCGAGTGAAGTGTTTTATTAGTATTTGCACCCGTTGGGGGGTTGGAGAAGGGACCATAGGGCGACGGGGAAAGTTTGACGTTGTTCTGTACGCAACATGATGGCCGCACCTCACTTGCTGGCGAGAGGCCCAAATGACGCATCGCGCCCAACACGTCTAAGGGCGAGATGACATCGATGATTGACCCCCTAAGCTCGTCTTTTTTTTGTTGTTGAGAAAGTCTTCCGACTATCATCAACCGCTAGACCAGCGTCTAAATAGTAAGCGCATGATGATGCCTGCTTCGCTCCGTGGTCCTCGCACCAATCATTATCTTTGCACATTTACTAACTGCTCGGTGCTGCTCGGGAGTTAGTTGCGATTCAACTACGAAGTAACTGTGGTTTCTGGTTGGGACGGACGCATTCATCCCCTTTGCTGCATCTCCGGCGACGTTGTTTCGGCATAGCGGGGGTTGGAGAAATCACAACTTGTTCTCACGACGGTACGGTAGTAGGGCGACCAAACCCTTCGCTCCCGCCGAACACAATGTTGTAATGTTTACTGAGAAAATGCAGGAAATAGAAGACATGGCCGGACACTGACCGCTGACCAGAACCCGCCCATTTCCGTTACCCGTTGCTGCTGTGACTCTTTGACATCCAATGATGGGAGTATCCAGCATCAGTATCCAACACCGAGCAAGGAGTGTGTTCTATGAAAGGTCCACTGGTAAATAGTATACCCGAAATATGTGAGTGCTTCATGTTGGTTTCGCGCTCAAGTGGGGAATTACCAAAGGCAATGGCCGACAAAGCGTCGTGTCGCTCGAGACGGCATTATCGTCATCATCATCATCATCATCATCATCATAATTATCATACGATCACAACATCATAGTAAAACCCCACCCCCATTGGTAGTACTCTATTCTTGTTGAAAGTTCTTGAATCAATCATCGTGCAACTTCCTAAAATTACTGATCGATGTGCACACAACAGACAACGAAACACCCCAACGACAACGACATGTACCCCCCCCCCCC
>FN649749.1:3561747-3573940 GCA_000310025.1 Ectocarpus siliculosus | reverse complement strand
GACCTCACGGGGAGCAAGGAAAAACAAACAAAGACGACCCATTCGAAAGGACGGGCGAACTCGCAGTATTAATAGTACTTTTTTCCAGCGGGTCATGTACATATGTCGGTGGTTGCGGCGAAAGAAAGTGCTGCTGAAACCTACCACCAACCCAACCGATGACAAAACACCGATTGCACAACTCCCCGACCAAAAAAACACACCAACAAGAGCACAAGCGACACCAGCAGTAGACCCATACGGCAAAACAAACACGCGGGGATAGTCCAAAACAAGAGCGACACGAGCGACAAGAACGTGGGAGGGTCGTCGCCGCCGGTGAGAGGAGAAACGAGCGAACACATACCACACCACGCCAGCAGGGCACGATGTTGTCATTCGAGACAAGGGGTAGGAAAGCAGGGACGGGGCCCTCCCAATGGTGACGGCACCAGCGGCCTGGGTGGTTTGAACACGCCACAGCCACCGAGAAGTGCATCTACCGTAATCTACCGTAGGTGACATGATGTAAGATGCCACACCCCCCGGACCGATTTTCCAATCTCAAATACTCAACGAGGAAGAGCATGCCGAAATAAAAAACAAAGCTGTCGACAAAGACGGGCCCGACGCCGCCGTCTTCGGCAACTCAACTGTTTTAACTGCAACTCCACTGTTTATTTCTGCCGAGCTCTGAAAATCGGTCCAGGGGGTGAGATATCTTACATCATGTCATGTCACCCACGGTACGGTACATAACGTTTTCGTTTACCTGGGCCACCCTGCGCCTCTTCCTCCTGTTGTTCGTAGTCTTCGAAGCCACCTCTTCCATCTCGCCCCCTGCCCCCCCGGCAGCAGCCCCCCCGCCAGCATTGCTGCCTTCTTCGCCTCCCGTCGCAGCACCTCCGCCGCCGCCTCCGCCATCAGAACCGGCACTGCTGCCGCCGCCACCCCCGCCCGCGCCGTTGCTGTTGGTGCTGCTGTTGCCGGTGGTGGGGGTACCGTCACTTCCTTCCACGTTCCCTGCTCGTTGTTACGTTACATTTGTCACGCAGGCGGGTTTTGTTTGTTGGCGTCATCACACGAGGGCTCGCCTCACGCAGCAGCAAGAGCCACATCGCCGCAAACAACCACGGCCACAACATAACACACCACAGCAGTAGCAGCAAACGACAACGCTAGCGACAACAAACACACAGCGAGAGGGGGGCGAACACGTGCTTGTGTGCCGCGTGACCGTCTCTCCTCTTCACCTACAAAAAAAAAAAAAGCAGCCCGACAGACAAACAGTCCACAAAAAACACCGAAAGCAACAACACCGCTACGTCAACACCAACCACCCTTAAAACAGCTTCCAAAACGACAGCCGAAAAGGACAGCAAACGTTCGGCGCGAGGTTTACACATACCTGAGGCCGCGGCAGCAGCCCGGGCGGCAACCTTCGCCATCTCCTGCTTCTTGGCAAGCGCCTGCCAGGAGGGCTCGTATCGGTAACGGGGGTTCGTGCCCAGCTCCGCGATGGTGCGGCTGCGGACCTCCTTCGAGTCCAGCTAAAACAACCAACCAAGGAAGGAAGGAAGGAAGGAAGGAAGGAAGGAAGGAAGGAAGGAAGGAAGCAAGGAAAGAAAGAAGCAAGGAAGGAAGCAAAGAAGGAAGCAAAGAAGGAGGGCGGTTTCGAGGGGGCGCTCATGTTATGTTTCGCATGCCATCATGGGCGAGGGGGCACAATCTTTGTTGATTTGTCGCACAAGTAGTTGGTAGACCATTGGGGATGGGAGGTTACTCGATTTGTTGATTGCCTTGGCTAAAGAAAAAAAGCGCTCCACCGCGCCCCCCTTGCAGCGATATATACCCCCGACCCTCCTTCGACCACATCTCCACAAAAACTGCTATCTAATAAACGATCCGCTTTCAATAACATCTCCACAAAAACTGCTATCTAATAAACGACCCATTCCAACAACATCTCCACAAAAAACACCATAACCAAACCCTCCTTCAACCACATCTCAACAAAAACTGCGAAAAAACGACCCTCCTTCAACCACATCTCCACCAAAAGTGCGAAAAAACGACCCTCCTTCAACAACATCTCCACAAAATTCACCATAACCCAACCCGCCTTCAACAATCCCCTCGTGTAAACCCTAAACCTAAACCTAAACCTAAGCCCCACCTTGACCCCTCTTTGTGAGGGGCGGCACCTCTCCGGATGAGTCGGGGGGATGGGCACTTTCTCCACCGTGCCGTCTTCTCTCTCACGGAGGTAGTGAGGGGGGAGCACCGAGTCGTACGTTGCCAGGTACGTGTCCAGATAGCGGGCGTTGAGCTCCTTCTCGGACTTGCGGCGGTAGAACATTTTCTGTTCGGCGGCGTTTGTTTCCGAGTGTAACCGTCCAAAGAAAAGATGTTACTTCTTAATTGCAGAGAGGAGGGCCAAAGAGGGGAGTGGAGATTGTAGAGCTTTACACGCATCCTTGTTTGTGTCCGCCATATGCGGGGTTGCATGCGTATAGGAGTCGTCGAATAGTTGTCGTGTTTCTTGGACATGTTGCATGGGGGGGGGGCGCATGGAATATCTCATCTCGTTCCAATCCAACTAAGATACTCCCAGTCAAGCCCGAACTACGCTACTATAGAATACGATATAGTACACACACAGTAAATGGAAAAACAAACGCAAACACGCACACAGAACACACAGAAACGTCGGATCCAACCTGCAAACTGAACGGGCAACGTTGGCCCTATTGATCTCATCATGCTATTGTCAATACACTCCGGAGAATACTTATCAAGAACAACAGGCAGGGTGCCTGCCCTCTCTCTCTCTCACTCTCACCAGATCAGCGATTTCTTCCCAGGCTCCCAAGCCTCTCTTCCGCGTGAGGTCTGCTAGGGCGAGCTCCTCGACTGCGCTCCAGCCCTCTGTTGTGTCGTGTTGTGCGGTGGCGTGGTGTGGTGTGTTGTGGTTTGGCGTGGTTTCGTTTTCTCCGGCGGTGCTACGGACGGCCCACTCAGCCAGCATGTCATGAATCAGGACTATTATTAGTTTCGTTTGCGGCTGGCTCGGAGATCGACATCGCTTTGGTATCGATTTACTTTACCAAGAAACTCCAAGCTCGACTCCTAACCCACGCGCGAGAAGAGGGGAGGTTGGGGAGATGCGAGGTTTGGCGTCCGATCAAGAAACATGTCGTGGATACATGGCTCTTCTACTGCCGCAACCGTTTGTGTCGCGACCATATGACGGAAGAAACGTACGATGTTTCACCATCACGGTGGAAGAATACAAACACATGGTGCGACCTAAGGTGTGACACACACAAAAGGGAAGTTCCGCAAGAGAGTCTTGTGCCGCAGTCTGGTCTATTCGGCACTGCTGTCAAAAGCACGCCTCCCATATCCTCCGCGTGGACTACAACCCAAGGACTACTGCTGTAACTCTCCTTGCGGCTGTCTCCTGCTAACCCGGGTGGCGGCCCGGTGACTTACATGGAATGCTTATCATTTACATTACAATTTTCCCAGGATTGCTCCATTTCCCCCTGCGCCAGATTTTCGTTGGACTACTGACAGGCCACCATTCCGATATTTCGGGCTCTCAAAGGCCGGTATTTCTCCCATCCATTTCACGTGGATTTGGGCTGCATTTCTTTCCGGGATATCTTTCCGATGCTCTCTCCTTTAACGGCCCGGTGGCATGCAGTAGGTGGCCCGATATAGTGATATAGTGGCATCTAGGGGCAAGAGGATAAAATGCCACTGTTCAGGGCAGCGCCACTATTCGACATACTGGGCTCATGTATCTTACATGTTCATGTTGACATTGTGACAACAGATCTTGATGCCACCGCATGGGCAGTTCCACTATATATTCAAGTTATCGGGCCAGCTACTCTTTACATGCATGTAGTCGATGTACCTGAGTAGATGGGCTTGTGCAGCTTGTCCATGACTCTGTAGCTGTGGGTCTTCTTGTGCTGGCGCGGCTCGCTCCCGCTGAAGAAGCAGCTCACGCACAGGTCCACCACGTCCTTGCACTCCGCGCACCGAATGTAGCACAGCTGGGATACAGCAGGAATAGGGGTAGGGTACGAAACGAGGAGCGGGTGTTTGCACAGGCAGAGGGGTTGCAGGGGGGGAATGGAAACGATAAAAAAGCGAACGCTACAGCAGTATCAACTAAAAATCGAAGGCAAACAGCCCCAGGAGAGTCGGTAGGGGGCCTCAGGGAGAGGAACCCTTTGTGTGGGATTAAACGGCACAAGTGCTGTGAGACCGACTTGAAGTGAAGACCAAAAAAGCAAGCAAACACTATCGCTTTTACCCGAGGAGATATGCATATCTATCTATGTCGCGTCGTATCTGTGGTTGGTGGGTGTACGTGCGTACCGACATCAGTTGTGGTGTGTGTACAGCGGTTAGCCCGATGTTGTGCAACCGTCGACACACACACATACGGCAGTCAAACATAGCGATGCGTGAGATCGCTTCCTGTCACAGGCGCACCAACTGATGTAGACAGCGGGGACGTACAGCAGTACAGCTAGTTGGGGAAGTCCGCAACACAAAAGAAATGCCGTTCTATACCATACATGTATGATGCCAAGCCAAGCCCCACACATCGAATCGACATTCATACGTTCCACAATTTGCGACTGATCACGTGGCTGTTGATGATGTTGTTGTTGTTGTCTTCACACCAAAAACCGTTCCCATCTCTCTGGCCAGTACCTTCATCTGTCCGTACTGCTGGCTGTACTGTAGGCAGAGCTTACGTGTATAGACATTGGTTGGGTGGGGTCGTTTGTTTTCGTTTCTTGGGTACATTTTTTATTCAAGTCTCACGTGCTCACAGCTCACGACCATGATGCCATGCCATCATCTGTACGCAGCTGAAGAGTAGGTAAATACCGGTACATGCATGTAGCCTGTGAACACGGGATCGACCGCGTCAAGGTATATCATTACGGACAGAGGGGGTACCGTATTGGCTAGAGAGACATGCAGAGAGATCGGGACCGTCGCATGTCAAGACAATAACGACCACATTTTTGTAGAAAGAAAATAAACGTGTTCTGTGGAAGTCCGTCCAGCAATATTTTGTCAACATACAAGTACAGCAGCAGCGTCAGCGTTCTACAACATGGCAGTGTTTTCGTCCGTCCGTCCCATGGATACAGCATCTCATGTACTGCTGTACATTTGATAAATTATATTCTGGAGCCAATCTACAATACACCAGCCGGTGTAACTTGACATGTCAGTCGCGGTCACACAAAAGGATGCAAGTCGGAAAACACAAAGACGTCGAAGTAGGAGTAGATCGCATCATACATACCATACGTTCGCCAACACAAGCGTACAGTAGTATGCGGTAGTGTACAGCAGTATGCGGTAGACTTGCACATGGATACAAGAGCGCAAGGGACAGACACCCGCGACCCCCGACACAACACCAACCAAGGCCTTTCGAGGAGAGCCAGGCCGCTGGGGTCAGACTTGGCTTATATCTGATCACGACACGCTAAGTTCAAGGCAGAGATTCCGCAGCATCCAACAGCTTGCCTACCTCCTTTGCTACCTGTGCGCGCGAGACCTGTATCTCTCTCCTCCTCGTACAGCAGCAGTGCCTGGACACTGGTTAGAATGCTCACGGAGTCTGCTGAAGTCTACTGCTGCAAGTGGTTCACCAACCCTTGTTCACTGAAGACTGAAGACTGCGTTGGTGAGTTGCACGCATACTCTTGAAATATGTAACCATTGACGCAAGCGCAATCCCTTCATGCCATGACAACTCAAGAGGGGGTGTAGGGAGTCTGGATGGAAACGACGTGGTTGGTGCGGAACAATCCCGCCAACAGACCCAAATACAGCAAGTCGCTCGCCACGGCCGGTAACGTACCACACCCCAAAACTTCACTTCGGGGGGTAGAAACCAGTTTTGAAGCTTGCGCGTTTCGGTCCGAGACAACAATCACAAAGAGCTCCCGGCTTCACACGCCAATACGCCCCTGCGTACCCACGTACTCGATACGACCTTGGTACACCGCACCCTGCATACTCACGAACTTGATGTCCTTGTTGCACGAGTCGCAGGTCATGCCGTCGGTGGGGTCCGCTTGGGGCAGCATGCTGATCGCTGCTTCCCGGTGCGGGCAAGTCTGCTGCTGCTGCTGCTGCTGCCGCTTGGAAACCACGCCAACACCTCCTTCTCCTCCCTCCATTGGAACCGACCCGCCGTTTGCTTGAGTCATTGTCCCCTACGCTTTTCACAATCTCGATTTCGTGCCGTGTGTGGAGAGTAGATGCAGGTCAATCACCGCTCTCTAGACATCTCATCTCTCCTGCCTCCTTGCCTCTTGCGGGTGGAAAAAAATGATATGGCGGAGCCCTCCCCCCCCCCTCCCCCAACCTCCCCATCGCTGGGTCTGCCTGTCGTACCAGCCAGCTTGCTTTTTGGGCAGGGCGAACGAGAGGAACAGACAGACGCACACGTTCCCCTTCATTTTATCATGGCACAGCCATCGCGAACCGCGGTGCTGGGACTGTACAAGGGGCTACGGCGCCAGGGGGCACTGCTGATGGTGAGCATTGCCGTCAGATATCGTAGAAAAGCAGCACCGCACGTGTGTGACATGGGCAACAGCAGCAAGCAGTGTCTTAGGGTGCCGCTACTGCTGTTGTACGTTGAATTGTCGTTCCTGAATCGCACCCAAGGAGGGAGTTGGTGTTTGGCGCATACTCAGGATGCTTGTTGTGGGTGATGGCCGGACTGAAAATATGACGCCAGAAGCTGCTGTCGGTGTTTTTTTTTTTCTTCTTAATATGACACAACGGAACCATCTCTATCATAGAAAAGAGTCTTTCTCTCGGATGTACAACAAGGGTACGGGCCACGCGGCAACTCAGGCCCTCGCCAGTTCATGACGACATGGTCGACTGATGCCAAAGAAATGGCTCGAGAGTTTTGTAGGGCGCTCTTAAAAATTGGCCACCGGCCCGGCCGGTAGAGCTCACGTTGATATTATGTTATAATGTTGATACAGATGTGTACGCATGTTGAACTTCTACTGCAGTTCGACCGCACGAACCTTTCAAGCCCCGAGAGCTCTCGACGCTACTGCTGTATATTTTCCATTGCCGACATACGTATCACCTTCAAATACTACTGCTGTGGTTTTGACTCGAACGGTTGTACTGTCAACACTCCCGCGCTCCGTTGTGCTCGCAAGTCGTTCAGTACTATGGCACATGCCTTTCCTGCGTCGTGTCTCTTGCCCTGTCTACAAAGTGGTACATAGGAATACCAGATCCCTTGTTATCTAGATCGCTCTGCGTGCCGTGCCCCATGAATGCTCTTGCGTTTCGCGAAGGCGGGCAGAGACGATTTACCCTGCATGTCTTTTTTGTCATATATTTCCGCACGATTACTGAAGTGGACTACCCCGACCCGGGGTCGGCGGTGTGATGGTGTGAACGTTTGATCGTTTTCATCACACTTTCGGCGTTCCCTTGAACCTTGTACACTTACATTGGCGGCTTCGCAGTATTGAAAGACGCGCAGGGGACTTCGATTCACGATAGGTCCTCTCGTCCTCTCGCTCTCACGTTTTCTCCGTCAAAGTACTACTGCTACTGCAGTAGGAAAAGGTGACCGTCACGTCACGCTTGAAGAGTATTCGCAAAACCCATCCTCCACGCTGTGTGTCCATCGACATTATTGTTGTCGTTGTCTTCACATTAATTTAGCCGTTCCGATCTCTCGCTGCTGTACCCAGTACCTTCATCTGTCCGTACTGATCAAGCACTTGAGCGGTCGATTCCCTGGACACATACATACCACCCAATGCCCGGCCGATTGTTCCCAACGCACCCACTCGGGCAGGACTACAACTACAGGGAGTACGCGTTGAGGAGAGCGAGAAGAGGGTTTGAGTTAGCTAGAGGGTTTGCACCGGAGGAGGCGGAGGCAGCCTTCAAGAAGGGGCAGCGAGAGCTCGAGATCGTGCGGAGACAAGCGGCCATCAGCCAGCTCTACCCCCATCAGGTACAACTGACGTTTGATGACAGCGATCAACATTGCCTATGATCTTTGTTGCGCGCGAGAGGCTCTCGGCTTGGTAGGTAGCACCCGGTCTGACAGGATCGTGGGATCCTATGCATTCACTACTGCTGTAGTGCTCTATCGGCCAGCACGCACCCCTTGCGCCTGTGGACGGCACCCTCACCTGTAGGCCTTGGCGTTAGAGTTGCTCTGTTTCGCACAACATCCCAGGGAACCGACCTGTTTGTCTGTATTGTCTACCCCACCCCGCAAATGAGCACGAAGACTCTAATAACTTTTGGCGACCCCGTTACAGAACAACGACAGCCGTTCGTGGGTCAGAGTGAACGCGAGCATAATCGAGTTCGTCAGAAATTGTCAAGACGGGCGGGAGGGATTCCGCGAAAACCCAAGCACACTGCAAGCAATCTTGCCGCGATTTGATTGGTAGTCGACACCGCAGGGACGTACGTAGAGTTAACGCGAGGGAGATGCAAGTACGAGAATGAAGCGGGCTCCCTAGTGATTCCCCCCTTTGATTTGCGTCCTGGTTGCCGTGACGTTTCTTTTTTTTCTCCTCAAGTCTCGTCGAACGTACTACTGAAGCCGTGATTCACCCTTAAGTGTTGGAGGTGTTGAGCTACCCTCTACACGCGCCCAACCCGACAGAAAAAAGTTATCATATCTCGTACATTTCCAGGTGGGAGGTGCCTGGCCTCTTGCAGTCTATCATTTGTTTCAAACCTTGCACGGGGTTGTACTCAGCTTGCACCTTCGTGTCCACGGGATGCCGAAAGATTTCGATGCTTGGGCCCCCTGTGTGGCACTGGTAGCAATCGGCAGCTAGACCGGAAGCCCATCCCAACCCCGCGTCTTAGTCAAGGTCAAATCTCTCTCCTGCTGTACGTTTGTTGTGGAGGTTGTTGGCAGAACTTTCGGAAAGGAAAGGAAAGGAAAGAAAGTAGTTTGCTCCATGGACTGTTGGACGTATTTCCCGTCCGGCGTAGCCACCCCGCTTGTGTGGACCCCACGTCCGCACTGGTGTTTGGCCTGCCGTCTTACACAACATGATGCTGTCAACGTATATAAGCAAGTGGTGATCGCACCCTGGCTCCCTTGTGCGTGCCACAAGTTAACCGTCGTTTGTCTTTTCGTCTTCTGTCTTTTCCTGTCGTCGTTGTCGTTGTTGTGGTCGTTGTGCCCCTCGTCCCTTCTCCCTTCAGACATCGGTGATGGAAACAATGACACCACCGTAGCCTGCTTATTCCCAAAAGGGGACAAAGAAATTTGACCCACAGTGCGGAGCCTCCCTCTCCTTTGGCTTGGCGGGCTGGGCAGCCATGCCACACGTGTTTACCTAAGCGAACCTGGAGCATGCCCATGTCGAAATACATTGTGAGACCGTCAGCCACAGGCGTCTTGACCTGACGGAGCTTCTGTTGCAACTTGGTCTAGCTTCAGGGGCATGTTTTTGCTGCTCTTGTTTCGGAGGGCCCGGATGCCGCACAGCAGTACTTCTCGTACACGGATGAATGTAGGGATGTTTTTTCTTTTTAGCGAACACGAACGGGGCAGGAAACTGTTGCTGGGGAGGGAGGGAGGGGTTGCCCGATGATTGGGTTCGTTTTCGATATCTTGGTGTTCCTTGATGAAGGCAGACGCATGCATGTAGCTGGGTCTCTTCTGCTGTAGGGCCGCTGCCATTTGGGGGGAAAAAATCATGGTTCGCTCGCCAGTGACACTGCGGCACATAGTACCAATATATCGAGTCTCACATTTCTGTGTAATATTAGATCCCAACTAGAACCAAGAACAACAGTAAGGACGTACCAATAAGGGTCGGAGAGGAGCATGATTTGTGGCGGCACCGCTGCTTCCTGTCTTTTTCACCCGGATATCCTTGTGTTGGGCCAAGCGTTAAGCGCCGATGGAACGATGCCGTTAGATACGTGCCCAAGGCACGAACAACGGAAGTCCCCCTCATGTCAGGGAGGGGTGTCATCCCCGGTACCAAAGAGCAGGAAATCGGCACAGAAGAGTGGTAAAGGTGCGAAAATCGTTTTTGCCATGTTGCGTCAAATGCAGCTGCAAGCGGGTGAGGATTTTTGTTCTCCCTTACTTGCTGACGGGACAAAAAGCAAGCAGTGTAGTCGAATGGGGTTCTCGTTCATCTACTCCTTGTGGTTCGGACCGTGGTGTCGAAACCTTGACCTTTTCCTTGGTACACCATCTATACGGCTGGTGCACTTCGAAGCTCGTGGATGGTAAATACCCGAGAAACCGAGACCCGCACCCGGAGCACGTCTTGGGGGACGGTGATGCCATGACTCCATCTCCCTCTGAGAGAAAAATCTCAAAAACGACAGCTTGCTTGTTTGCCGTCGAGGAAAGGGACAGCGGGAGTTCATCTAATTGGTGGGCAAGAGGGTGGGGCACATGATGCGTTGTGAGCTGTTTATCTCATCACCCTGTGTGCATACGAAACCATAAGAGGATGACGGCGGAAGTCTTGAAGAAAAAGAAGCAGCAACGACGAAAAGTACGCCAATGCAGTCAGCAGGCGTCACGCCACACGCTGACGAGAAACGGGCTGGACATGACGCAAGCAAAGCCGTCCTCCGTGTAACCGATCGTATCGTCGCCACACGCTTTTGTGCAGCCTAGCCTGCTGCATGAACTACACCGATCTTAACATCCTAGGCTGACCCAACTACTGTAGATACTGCCAGCTCCCGCTCCTGACTACACAGCCGTTTCACAAGTTGCTCATGACAACGCCGACAGGTGCGAGAGGCGAGAGCACACAATGGAAACACCACCCCCCGTCGCACCATATGGACCTCTCAAAGACGTCCGTTTAGTCTTGGCAGTCTCCTCTACACTCTCACACTCCGGCCTCCCCCGCACCAGAAGCGCATGAGGCATCAACCGCTTTTCGACGACATGTTTAGTTACGACATGTGCAGGCCTTAACTGGAGTATGAATCATCATCATCGCTCGCGTGTTGCGTTCATGTCAGCGATAGCTTAGCTGCTCCCGGCCCCAGAGAGGAACAGGAACAAACAGTGTACCTGGTTCCACCTACCAAGGGTGACTGGCGCAGAGAGCGGGGGGGGGAAGCGATGGAGGGGATCGGGGCGGGCGGGGGATCAAGGATTAGGTTAGATTAGACTGTCAAGGATTGTTGTTGTTGTTGTTGGTTTGACATAAAACACCGTTCCGGTCTCTCTATCCAGACCGCCCTCTGTCCGTACTGATCTAACACTTGACGCGGTTGGTTCACCGTGGCCACAGGCTAACTTAGGGTACCTGAAAAGGGATAGATTAGGGTTTTTACTATCGACAAATCGAAGAGCACACATGATTGTACTGAAGGCCGAGCTGATAAGAAGCTGACATCAGACAAAGGGTACGTAGGACGGTAAGAGAAGCTCCTTCGTTTTTTTCGGCAACCCTCTGGGCATACCACTTGTTTTCTTGTTCTCGTGTGAGTAGGCCAACAAGAGAACAATGGTCAAGCAGTACACAGGTCAAGTGTAGGGTGGAGTCCAAGTTCCTCTGTTGAAAACGAAGCGTCTTACCTATGCACCAAGTTCCGAATAATAAGTGGTGCCGAGTTCCTTCTGTATGGAACGCCACCAACAAAAGAACCACAGCAAACAAACCTTTCATGCTTGAAGTTCGGGCGTCAAGACTACGGCCGTACCACTACATGGCACATTCTCCAACACTGACTACCCCGCACCACACCCACGCCCTCGTACTCTCAAGAACAACAAATGAATGTAGTGTAGAGCCGATAGTGGAACACGACGCCTTGACCGTCACAGCCGTCACAGCACACCAACGCGTCCCGTTCATTGATCCCGCAAGGCAAGGAAGGGCGTGAGTGCCCTACACGACACCGCCTACGATTCCTGGGACGACGGCTAGTCTCTGCCATTTTCCGCGTGCACCAAATACGCTGGCCAGTGGTTTTTAACATCCTGGGGGAGTTAGAGTGCAGACTGGAGAACATTACGAAAAATGTTGGGCTTTAACACCGTTTTCGCGGACACCTTTTGGGTACAGGGGGGGGGGGGCGTGTACCCATAATCCTGCATGCCGTAATCCTTAAACCATTGGGGGGGGGAGGGGGGGTTTAATCAGAATCGTGCATGCCG
>FN649749.1:3525045-3556711 GCA_000310025.1 Ectocarpus siliculosus | reverse complement strand
AAGGGGGCCCCTTTCAAGGCCCCAAATTTTTTAATTTCCCCAGTTTTTTTTTTTGGTTTTAAATTTTTGGCTTAATTGTTTGGGCTTGAATTTTTTGGGCCCCAACTCAAAAGTTGAAATGTAAAATTCCCCCCCCCCCCCCCCCCCCCCCCCCTCCTCTCTCTCTCTCTTCCTCTCCCTCTCCCTCTCAATATATCCTCTTCCTCGCTCCCCCTCTCTCACCCACGTCCCTCTCTATCTCTCACCCCCTTTGTCTCGTCCTGCAGTCCGAGCAGGGACAATTGCGCCCCCAGCTGCTCCGCCTCCGCTTGCATGCGGCGTGCCTGCGCGAGCTTCCACTGTGCCTCTTGCCTCTGACGTTGCATGCCGTGTTGCATGGGAAGGAGATGAAGGGATTATTTTGCTACGACCGCAATCCGACTGCTGTGGGTAATGACATCCTCTCGGCCCCACACCACACTGCAAAAATGAGTTTATTAACGCGTTGTCCTACCGTTAACGTTTGGTGCCAGCTTGCGTACGAAACAACAAACAACAAACGAGAGAGATTTGGGAACGCGTACTCCCCCCATGCCATACAAAAACACCCACCTGAACAAAAAAATATATATATGCAGCGGTTGCAGGCACGCAACAACAAAAACGCGAGAGAGAGACAGGTGCTCGTGCCCCCCCTGCCATACGAAAACATGCACACAAAGCGTGCAACGAACGCAAAGCGGCACCAAGCAAGCCATGCTTTGCTCCCCCACCTCCTGCTCCTGCCTCTCCTGCAGCAGCCTGGCGCGGCGCTCCTCGATGACCCTCTCCTCCGCCAGCCTTATCTTCTCCTGTCTCGCCAGCTCCCTCTTGGCGTTCTCCTCGTCTTGGAGGCGTTTCTCCTCCTCGCGACGCTGAAAAACACAGCAACAAAAAAAAAAGTGACTGTGTGTGTGTGTTTTTTCTGTACAGTGGAGGGCCCCAACCCTAACCGAATGTGGTCGTGGTCGTGGTGGGGCAGCTGAGAATGACTTGTCCTCCTCGCGACGCTGAAAATATATACACCATACGAAGTACAAGTGTATATAGTTTATTTTCTGTGCTGTGGGGGTTGTACCCCGAATAAGTCGCGGGTGGGGAAGGCAGCTGAAAATGAGCGACACTACGTGGGGCAGCCGCCTCATTCAATGTGTACAACAACCAATTGTTCGTCTATGCCAGCCAATTTCGCCCGCCGGATACAAGGCGATTGCCTGATTCAAACCACGTCATTGGGGGACCCCTTCTGAACACTGCTGTGGGAGGACGAAAACAAAAAAAAGTCCTGTGGTCATTCTCTGTGAGAGAGACCCCCTGGCTCGCTATTATATATCCCTGCTTCAGCTTCAGAGCATTCAGCGAGAGGTTCACGGATCGTAGTTTCGGCACGGCCCAAAAAGTTCGCAAGTGGCACCAGAGAATGTTGTACGTTGCCTGTATGCATGCAGTGCTGTGGGCAAGCACCGCACAAGAAAGGAGGAGGAAAACAACAAGCCCTATGTGGTCATTCTGTCGTGAGACTCAGGCATAGTCCACGCTACCACCCAAACCCGAAACGTACGTGACGTTAGGTATAAGAACTGCTATAAGGGCATTGTTGGGTTCGGTCGAACATGTCCAGCACATGGGAGGACATTGCCGTACACATGGACGACACAACGTGGTATGTAAGGCTCCATCACGGCAGGAAGATCGGAAGGCGGACCGCGAACGTAAATGGTACGTACGGTTAACAGCTACAATACCACCGCTTGGTACAACAAGACAAGACCTGGAGTTAAACCGTGAAGCATTGCGGGAGCAGCAGCATCCATGCGCACAAGAGTGCGCTACTTCTTGCATTGGATGAATGCCGCACAGCAGTAACAATGCGGACGGCACCCTATGTATAGGCAGCGGGCGTTTTGGCCTAATGGCCGATATTAGTCTAGCCTAACCTTCTTGTCCCTTTCCTTCCTCTTGGCCTTCTTGCTGCGGCGCCTAGCAGCTGCCCCCTCCTCTTCTCCAGCACCTCCCTGCTCGGCCTGCCAATAATAATAATAATAATTCCAAGAGTAAAGGAAACGAAGGGTTAGACATTAGGCGGCCTGCCAAAGCGAAACAAAAAATATTCAAACACAAAAACAATAAAAAAACAAACGCGCTGGCCAAAAGGGTGTCGGTTACAAAGATCTTACCACAGTATACACCTCCTCGTATACGACGACCTACAGCAAAACAATCCAGACAAGGTCAACTCAGCAACAACAACGAGTCACCTCTAACTCTTTGAGCAGGCTGCTCTCGTACTCCCTAGCCTTCAGCTCCGCCTTCCAAGCTTGGGCGATGTTCCCTCGAGCGAGCCGACTCAGGGTCTGGCCGAGCACCTGTGAACAACACAACGCGCCATGACAATATTCCAACGCCAAGCGACACGGTGCCAAGCGACACGACGCCGGCAACAGGCACGGACACGGTGACGTTAACGGGAATGTTAACGGTAATGGCGACGGAAAACGCTAAACAAAAACGGAAACGGTCATGGTAACGGTAACGGAAACAAAAACGGTGACACGAGGACAACATCACCGCCCATCACGACAACTATCGCACCATGTGATTCGCACCACATGTGATTCCCGGCGGCTATGCGAAGCACGCTCCTATTATGCATGAGGAGGATCGTGCCTGACAGTTCCTCCGCATTGCTGTTCTGCGGGTCATTCCGGTACGCACGCATAGGTATGTCACTGTTCCGAGAGAACCCGCTCCACTGGACGGAATCCACAGCAAGCAACATGGCCCATCACGACAACCATCGTATCTTCCAATCATTCAACACAAAATACACCATTCATACTATCAGTCATTCAACACCAAGTACACCATTTCATACCATCAATCCTCAAAACCAACAACTACCATTTCATACCATCATTCAATCATTCAATCATTCAATCATTCAATACTATATTACCACCATTTCATGACTATCATTCAATCATTCAATAACCCGACCCTAACCCTATAATTCCAATCGGCTAGCTCACCTGGAATCCATGGTTAGCGAAGAGAGAAGGCACGCGCCCTGTGCCGGGCTCCCCGTTAGTCTCGCCGTCCGGCCCGCACTTGAGCACGGATAGAACCAGCAACTCTGGACCCCGCACCGCGTAGGCCTCCGTCTCCTGCGCATGTACCGCTTCCAACGTGTCCATGATGCTATCCGCCCGCTCCATCAACGGCGGCTCCTTGCCGTGGCTATGCTCGTCGTCCTCCTCATCATCGTCGAAGTCTTGCCGCGGCCGAACATGCACGTTTTCGGTAGCAGAGCAAGCAGCGGAAAGATGCGTTTAGAATTCCGAACCGTTTTGTTTGGGCCCAGTCATCAGTCTCGCGGCTGACCATTTGTTCGGTAGCAGAGCAAGCCGCGGAGAGATGCGTTCAGAACTCCGAATGGATCCAATCACAGTAGGGCGGCCGAGCATTTTGATTGGTAGCAGAGCAAGAAGTGGAGAGAGGCGTTTAGGATACCGAACCGGTGTTTTGCGGTGATGGCAAACAGAGAAATTCCACGTGTTGTTGGGGGGACAGCAAACGGGAAAAACACAAGGGAGTGAGACTCGAAACTCCACCAGTCTATAGTGCGGTGGTATGCTGCTAGTTGTCCGTGCACGCGTCAAACAAAAGCTTGGTGAACGGAAACTACTGCCAATGTCTAACTACCGATGAGGCTGGCTTGACGTCCAGCCAAGCAAAAAAGGTGACGTAGTCTTTCCAATCTTCTTTTTGTAGAGAGGTCCGGTTTTCTTTGTAGAGATATTGAGAGAACAAAGACATTCCTCAACAGTAGTCCACACTACCGCCCTCAAAATCCCTCAAACCAGGCGCTGTTACCAACACCAACACTCATGCATTCCGCAACCGCCCTCACCATCGTCGTGACCGCTCCCGTCGTCATCAAAGTCGCCCGCCCCCTCGTAGTGGTAAACCTCGTCGTATCGGTCATCCGCGGCCCGCTTCCTACCCCTGCTTGCCTCCGCCGCTCCCCCACCGTCAGCACCCGGCGAGTGGTCAACCGGAGGAGGGGGCGACGCAGAATCCCTCGCGAGACACCCTTCCATCCCCTTGCTAGTCGGACCGGCAAACCGGCCAGCGCTGCTACTAGCAGTGCCCCCGTCGTGTGATGTTGCGCCCGGCGCGGAACCCTTGGGGGGGGGTGACGCATTACCATCCACGGTGCCGCCGTTGGCGACGGCCGAAGACGCCCCCCCCGCCCCCCCCCCTGCTCCGCCCGCCGCCCCGGCGGTGGCCTTGTTCAGCTTAGGGGCGGTGGCGGTGGCCTCGTTTGGCGTGGATCCCCCGAACAGCAGATCGCCGACGAACCTGGAGAGGGAGAGGGTGCACGCAGTGTGATATATGGACAGCCCACGCAAAAGCAAGCTTATTGCGAAAAAATACCAGACAGGGGGCAAGGGGGCATGCAGACTCTTCACCCCAATTTAACCAGTTTATACTTTATCCAGTATGTTGGCATACAAACTCTGTGTGTTGTGATTAAATAGTGTGCAGCAGTAGTCGGGGTGACTGTAGGGCGGGCATAGGCCAGGTCGATTCGCCCGCCCCATAGAGGGCACCCGCCCTATTCAAAGCACCCCGTTAACGACTATTTTGATCGTTCAATCTGGGCCGAGAGCTTCACCCGCCTAATGGAGGGATCCCGCCCAATAGAGGGACCCCTCTCTAGACCCCTCTCTAGAGTCTAGAGGGACCCCTCTCTAGAGTCTAGAGGGGCCCCGATTGATTTCGGTTCTGCAAACTCAAACCAACCAAGGGTTGGGAGATGACATGAGACAAACTGTTGGCCTCTTTCTGTCGGAAAACACAAAATGCAAAACAACAGAGGTTACGTTATGAACACGCAACACGTAGGACACATAGGAGAGGTCTGTCTTCGTCGATGTCGACAACTGGATGGAGATGACACCCGGTCAACACCTAACCTTGGGCCATGAAGGAGAGGAGAGGCAGAATTCACGCCTGACAACTACAACTACAATTGCCACACCCACACTCACACTAAGACCAAGACCAAGACCAAGACATGGAGAGAGAGAGAGAGAGCCCTTCTTTCCCATGAACAAAAGACAGTATACAGTATACAGTTTACCACCAGAAGCTTAGACGACACATGAAAAGGATACGGATGGAAGGCACAGAAACCGTCGAAATGACCCACCATGAGAGAAAGGGAGGAGAAAAAGAGAGAGAGAGGGACAGAGAGAGGGACACACACACATGCAGAGAGAAGCACCCCCAAAAGCAGAGAGAGAGAGAGAGGAGAGATACTGTCAAATGACTCACTGTCTGTTCTTTTCTTCAGTGCCAGAGTCGTCTGTACTAGGGCCGCCCAGCACCTGCCGGAAACCAAACAAAAGTTGCGTAAACAAAGAAACAAAGAAGCAAACCACGGGTTTCGAATTGAAGTGAAATACTGTCATGCGGAGGGAGCCACCATGACATCAAACCATGGATGGCTGGCTGACACCATGAGACCGTGACAACCAGAGGCAACAAATTATGATGGTGACAAACGATATATTCCAATTGCAGGGAGCCAAACCCACACTCAGCTTCCCAGAGCAAAAGGGTTCAGTATTGTTCGGCAAGGCAAATCAATAGGTCGAGACTACGCACGTCAATACTACAATAGCGCACCTGGGATACGACGACTTGCTGCCTGTTCTTGAAGCCTAGCTCTTGAAGAGTGTGGTTGTTCTTCTCAGGCCCTGTCAACGGATAGAGGAAGGATACAGGGTAGAGTACGAAACCGTCAGGAAGGGGGCGACGCACAGCTTGGCACTACAGCACGGTACGTCAGTAGCCCGGTGCCAACCAAACGCCTAGGGTGGCCAATCACGCACGGTCACACATCCAACAGAGCCCCGTAAATGCATACCATACAAGAAGATAAGGTCACCAAACGGAAAACTCATTAAACGCAGGCTTTGGCCGAAAAGAAAAAAACTGACTTGATACAGCCGTAACAAGTGCGTTCACAACCAAGCCCCCAAAAAACGCTACCCACGCTAAGCTATCATAGGAACTCCGAGTGATTTTCTGGCGTATACAAAAACTGGACAAGCGTCACCGATGTGGAAATCGAAAGGTAGGCAAACGTATCGACATGGAGAACGACTGCATCGTGACCCACTACACCAAACCGCCTCGTTGGCTGACTCTACTTGCTGCACTTGGAGAAAAACACGGTCTGCGGGATGCATTCCACCCGAGAAAACACGGTCGTGACGGAGGTAGTCGCTGCACAACAGAGGGCCGCATAGCTTAGTTGGGTACTGTCTGGAGCGTCCCGTGATTAGTCTGCGCCCAAACACCCGAGGTACAATCATCGGGCCACATTGCAATCAAGCGACTGGCGAGGTGGGAGAAAAATTAGCCCGCAATCTCCCCCGTCCTCCGTCCCCAACAGACGAAGCCCATAAGCTCGCTCACCGATTGCTCTTCCCCTGGTTAAAAGCACGAGCTTGGTCGCCGATTCCAGCTTCACATTCACGAGCATTATCTCTCTCAGGCCCAGGAGCGACATCTGATCTTCTACTAGCACCTGGCAAGTTACGCCATGCGAGGAGTGTGGCAAGGGTTTGAAGTGAGCGTCCTCAACGGTATCATATCTGCTTGTCACCAGCAGGCAAAGACTAACATTGTAAGCTTGGAGATAAGAGAAAGCGCAGCACATGTCCAGGTGAGGAAGGGTGGGTGAGAAACAAGGTTGGTAGACTATCATGACGGTCGAAAATGCCACCTCCACCTCCACCATCACCACCACCACCAACAACAACAACAACAACGGTTCGTCGACCGTACCCGCTTGTGCTGCTGTTCCAAAGACACAGACAGTAAACAAACAAATGGCAATAGTTGGGCTCTCGCGTGACCCCCCGAAATCGTGAATGCGCGTGACGCGATTATTCGTTTTTTGTGTGTGTGTTTTTCCCAAAAAAAAGTTGACCCGCGCTACCTGCTGACGACGCCACATCGCGATTTGACTTGATATTACTATGTGAACTGGAAACACGAAATACTCGCTCCCACCAAGGAACTTTCTCTTCATATTCAACGCAGACCTGCGTACAGACCATACGGATGTTCTCGTAGCTCCGTTTTTGGATTGGACAAGATAAAGCCAGCATACACTCTAAAAACAAGTGATTTTCGGTGTTTTCCACCGGCGACCGCGTACGTGTGTGGCGATAAAGAAAATCGTCAACTACCAAAACACAGCTCTCGTTTCTGCGAAGGCGACACAACAATCGGCACCACAATCCACCACTCCTACGCGTCACAGCACGTCTTGCGAGATCGGGTACTGATGGGTAAAGCACGGTCCATGATTTGCGTGAGAGTCTGATGATTTTTTTTGAAATTGAAGTCCTGTTTTTTTGTAGTCGTGAGCAGATTTGTGTACAACGGGCCGTGTCGATACCGCAGGCGCTTGAGCAGCTTTTGCTACCGTTCCGGCGCCAAAAGTAGCTGTGGGTACCATACTCACGACGCAATGCCACTCGAACCTCGCCCAACTTGGGGAAGGGTGGGGTCGGATGCGATTCCTTTTTGCTGTCATCGTGAAAAAATACACACACACACGCACACACACGGCTGATATAACACACGCACATCGGCATGTTCAGGAGAAGCCGCGGGTTGGGCCTGAGCCTCACCGGCGTCGTCGGCCATTTACGTGGCGACGGTCCGCCCGGTCGTGTGGTGTGGTCCACCGGGCCGTGTGGCGTGGTCTGTGTGTGTAGCAGACACTCTTGTATGACACTTGATGCTGCTGCTGTTGGCCGACGCATCGCCACGCAACACACACACGAAAAAAAAAAAATAGAAAAAAACACGCTCGAACACAGATACTTGGCGACCTGTTCGCCGAAAAGTTGACTCGGCTGTCATAATTCATGGAATTTTATTGGTCTAAATATTTTTAGGAAGGAATTAAAATCTGTTCAATTGTAGCTCCGCGTGACAGAAATATGGCCCAAAATCAGGGTCACGCAAAGGCCTAACAGTGCTTTCACGTTCGCGAGGCACTGCAGTCTATTAGTGAGCGTTCGGTTTGATTAGAGACAACAAGAACCCTCCCCGACACATGTACATCATTCCTTCTCTCCCTCCCTCCCTTCCACATCAACGGGACCAGGTTCTGCGAGCATGTCCACGTCCCGCGCCACTGCCGCACTGCACACCATTGCATGTCCGACAACGTGCATGTTCCGCTCTTTCTCTCTCTCCCATCCCGAACTTCCCGGGGATACGTTCGAGTCTTCCGAGCCACGTACCGTAATACCGCATACCTTTGTACACAAATATCCCATATCGCAACATATCCCGCACCCGCTCTATCTCTCACCTCGAATTTCCTGACTGGTCGAGGGTACGTTAGCATGTCCACAACCTTGAGGATGAGCTTCCCCTTGCAGTAGCACCCCCGATCCCCCGGCTCCGGCGGCACCGGCCTCCACGGCTCTTCGATCTCCGACATCGCCGACACCGCCCTATCCAACACCTCCGTCTACGTTTCATCGCAAAACGGCGTGCACAGGAGACGTGGGGAGTAGGTGGATGCATGGGTATCTCCAAGCGCGGTAGCGAGTGACGCGGCAGTAGCGGCTCCAGCTCGCGCGGGTGGTCCTCAACATCATCACAGAAGGGGGAAGCACTCTAAGGGCTAGAAGCGGGGCACGGGGATCGTTCCTAGGATCGGTCGGTCCTCGTGTGCAAGTTTCAATCTCTCGCTTTCCGCTCCCTGCAAGGGAGGGTAGGGAAGCCTTGATGCCCCGGCTACAAGCAAGCTGCAACAAGCACACGCGGCAAATGTTACGAGTTTCGAACGCTGCATCGCGCTTTGCTTCCAGTTTTAGCCAACCCCCAAGGTTTTCCCTCGAGGTTTGGCAGAAAATCGTCAGCAACATCGGAAGCAGCAGCCAGCCCCGCTACCATCACTAATACAGCAGCAGCAGCAGCAGCAGCAGCAGCAGCAGCAGCAAGCAACTCACCTGCTGTAACGCGAAGACTCCGGCGAGATACTTGACGTAGCAAGGCCATCGCATTTGCATCTCTGGCCACCCTACCCAGTCCGCCATGAAGGCTTTGTCCCCAATTACCCGAAGACCGGACGCCTGCCGAGTACAGTAGCACAGGAAACCCACATGGTCGAGGGGGCGGCAGGAAAATGTCAAGAAACTATGGACAAGGGACATTCGTGCATGTATGCATTACCCAGACATTCCCGGCGACAAACCAAAAGGGGTTCGGTCCCCTGCAAAAGCCAAATCAGCCCAGGAAACTCTACTGTAGGGGGAGGGAGTGGGGTACAGTCCAAGCAGCAGCACTTTTCACGCGTCGATAAACAACTTCGCCGAAAATACTGACAACGCACATGCACGAATCTAAATCGAGAGACAGGCGACTACTCTCTGTGTGACTCGCCGTTGGTTTTGGAGAATGTTTTGGAGGCTTCTTCTTCGAAGACTTGACGAGGGTGCTGGAGTTGCCGTTAGGACCTGTGCCCGGTGGTGGCGGCGGCTGCATGTCCACCTTCGTCTCTGCCGGAAGGAAGTGGAACATACAAGAAAACGGGGGCGGCGAGGGGGGGGTTCTAATAAACCGGGTGGTGACAACAAGGGTGCGAGATAGTACACTTGTTTTCTGAAGCAGTATCGTAAAAAAACTATTGGAGCCCACGACATAGTGCAAGGTATCTCTGGTGTTGAACCTGAGCTGTGCTTTGCGAGTTTCTGAAGCTGTACGACCGGAATGCATCCTAGTACCGGGACAGAGGGGCGAGGACACGAGACACCACCTTTAGGGGGGGGGCGGAGGGAAAGCCGGGGGAAGTGATGTCATGTCTCGCGGCGGCCGGCGGGAGCACAAGCCCAATTTGGTCTCGGCCGCTAATCAAAGACGAGGGGCGAGTGATGTGCGTGTGTTACGGCTTTGATATAGTTGGGGCACCGCTGGCAGTGCCGACACCAACCGGCCGTATGGTGAACTTGGCTGCGTGTAGTGCACTGCCGACCACGTGCAACCGCTCAACCGCGGCACTACTGCAGCAACACCAAAAGCAACAGCCAACAGCCAACAGCCAACGGCAACAACACTTAAAAACTCAGCAGCAGCCACAGCACTACTGCAGCAACACCAACATCTCCTAACAACCTCAGAAAAGACAACGACAATTCCCACAACGACGACCAAACCACCCACCTTCCTCTAGGGCGAACGTAGCAGAGCTGACGAGGTCACGACACAAGTCGCAGTCCAGGGCATCCCTCACAGCCTTCCCGTTGATGGTCAGCAGCGAGTCCCGCTGCTTGGGGTCTAGGCACGACCAAAACTCCGACAGACCCCCCCCCCCGCTGCTGCCACCGCCGCCACCATGGTGATTCCGACGACCACCGCCTCGTGCTCCCCGCCCCCCGCCCCCCCTGCCCGGCTCCGGCGAGCACATCTACCTGGAATAGATGCGTATTCGGGGGAAGAGAGCGTCGATTCGGCATGGGAACCTAAGCACAGTTTGTAGATAGGCGTATGTGGTTGGAAAACCAATTGAGCGGGGGGGGGGTCAAGCTTGTGGCGGACAGGGCAGAGCATGCACACGGATACACAAAAATCATGGACCTCCATTTACCATTTAGGGCTTAGCCAGCTGCTGCATAGTTTGCGGGCTGCCTTCACAGTTTCAAGTGATGATATACAGAGCAGCAACATGAAGCTCGACCCGAATTCCAACGAATTGTTCATGATCTTCGATCAAGTTGCAGGTTGACACCGCAGCGCGACCAGTGCTCGTGGATTCGGGTATACTGTAGTCTAGTCTACGACGCAATCTGTGCATCACTCACAACAGACTCACAGCAGCAGCAGCAGCAGCAAGCCCACCCCCACACACTGCAGCTTGCACGAAGGCTTTGGTGCGAGAACAAACTGCTGCACTACTGCCGTTGTGCTACATGTTAACACTGCTTAGTGCAACTGCGAATAGCTTTGGATTCCCGTGTAACAAAACGGTGTACGCCTTGCAAAAGAATCGAGTTGTGCCTTCAACCATTAACGCTCATGGGTACAGCATTAGGTTCGAGTCGCTAGTTACTGCCGTGTGCGAAGTACTACAACCAGCTGCGATCTCCTGGTTTGTTGGTGCGGTGGCGCTACGAACGAGTTAGACTTGTTTTCAAGGGTATGCAAAAATCTCTGGGGCCAACGACAAAAGGCAAGGCATCTCTGATGTTGATCATGAGCTGAGTTTCTGCAAACTGAAAGACGGATTGCATCCTAGCAACGAGACACGGGGTGAGGGCACGAGCCAATAGGGGAAGCAGCAGCCCTTTGGCGGTCAGCATCAAGGCTACTGCTGCAGTAGCTTCGTAAACCTCTACCTGGTATTTCTGTAAGCAGGAGAGCCCTATGATACTGGCCGGTAAGGATCGATCTGCCCATGGGTAAACTTCCAAGCATGATGATTCTCTGACGAGAATACATGGCGACGTGACCCCCAGTACCCACAAGGACCACACGGGCCTGCACCGACTCTATGGTGATATGCTGATCGTGCGTGCTGCTGGCAGATTACAGATGATGAGGCAAGCAGCAAGCAGACCCTCACAAACACAGGGTTTCTTCTTTGAAGTGCTCCTGACATATTGCTATATCTACGGTCACGCAGAACTGTACCTTGTCGTGTCGCCAAATTGAGGGTGGTTGACTTCAGCAGCAGTGATCCATCGGCAAGCTCACAACGTGCCCGCCGGATGCCCGCTTGACATCGAGGTGCTTCTCGAAGCAAGCCCGGCGTCCTTGGGTCATCTGTTGGGGGCACGACGAACTGTAGTGGCCAGATACACCCTCACTAATCAAATCACGGAGCCTCTCTCTAAGAACTCCCTGAAACTGTCACGGTCTGAGTTTATTGTGCGATCCGACGACCCGATTCTGTGAACATCGTGTGTGTGCGGAAGGGTTTGCAGGGCTACCTTCTCCTGGCTCTGCTGTACACACTGCTGTGGAGTACAAGTTCGCTCGCTGAATGTGTGTGTTGTACACATAGCCAGTGCCGCACGAAAACCGGCAGTGGAGACGCACAGAAGAAAAACGCTCGGAGTCGAGTCGTCAACATTTTTGTTCTGGAAATCGGGCAAGCCTCATCATCTTGTGGAGTTTAGTTCGTGCCTGGCGGCAGAACCTCGTGGTAAGCAACCCGACGATGAGCAGACAAGTGAACGCTCTGCCACCGAGCGAAAACTCGAACATGAGTCCTAGGACGCCTTGAGCGTCATCAGCCGCTGTGAAGCGCTCTACCGGATCTCGAAGGCACGAGTCTCGGTCGTTCTGCAAAAGGCGGCGGATCCTGCTTTCTGACAGTGCCGAATAGTTCTTGTCGCTGTCCTTGCCTATACGCGCATAAACCAACAGCACGATCCCTACTCCAACAGGTGGAGCTACACTTTCTTGCTGTAGGTGACCGGCATGGGTGCTAAGAAAAAAGGGGGCGGTGCGAAAAAGGGGGGTAAGGGTAAGAAGGACAAGAAGCCTAAGGATGCCGTCGGAGAGGCCGTCAACGAGGTTGAAGAGGCGGAGAGAAAGGTGATAACCTGCGTAGAGACCCTGTCTTCTTTTCAGCGTATATTGAACGCTGGCTGCCGTTAGTGCACAGCCTGGTTGCTGTTGATCTTTGTATGCTCTGCTCTTGAGACAGTGGAAATGATAATTCACGCGTGGTACATGTAGTCTAGATGGTAGATGGTCCCGACGAGTTCGAGAAGTCATTCATGAGTTTGGCTGCGAAGCTATTTTCCTTCCAACAACAGAACGAATCCATCTCTATCCACATATAAAGAATCCAGGACAACGTCGAAAAGGATCCATAGCGTTAACGAGAGGAATACCTGTGCTTCTACGAGTCCCCGAGCAGCACGGCGATATCTCCCCTGAACCTGTTGCGTGTTTTACAGACTGCACGTGTTGGGAAGCTGCTGTAAAAATGACATAATTAGTTTGAGAGTATTGAGCGCGCGTCGGCAGTGAGACGAGACATGCGGTGCAGAACATGCCAGAGTTGTCGTTGCTGTTGTTGTCGTTGTCTTCGCCTTCAAGAACACAATTTCCCAAAGTGTAGTGGCGAGTCTCTTTCGTCCCGAGTGTTGGTGTCATTTCCAGATGGTATGTGATAATACGAGGTCTGGGGAAGTGAGAGGATATTAAAGAGGGAGGGAGCGAGGGAGAGGAAGAGAGAGAGAGAGAAAGAGAGAGAGAGAGAGAGAGAGAGAGAGAGAGAGAGAGAGAGAGAGAGAGAGAGAGAGAGAGAGAGAGAGAGAGAGAGAGAGAGAGAGAGAGAGAGAGAGAGAGAGAGAGAGAGAGAGAGAGAGAGAGAGAGAGAGAGGCCTCTCGTGATGGCGAACACATACCACTATTGTAGGGCGCAATTACCTCAAATCGAAATGCCTTGGCCCAGAGATCTCCAACCAGTGCAAGCTGACATGTTCTTCCTGATACAGATAGGTTGGTTCTCTCGGAGAACTGCACAGAATGACGAAGCAGCCATGGTCGTATTGCTTGCTTGGGTGTAAACTCGGCGCATGTGCTACGCGGACATTGCGTGCCACAAAGGTTTAGGGCAATGAATAGACCACGCGAAAGCATCTCACCAAAGACTTCTGTAGTTTAGACGAAAGCAGTCGTCTCACAAGGGAATAAGCAGTAGACATGGGCAATACACGGCATACACGACCGCCATTGCAGACGGCACCTCTCCACCTTGTACTCGGGCTAATGTCTCCTACTCAGGCGCTTACTCTGGAGGCGGATCGAGTTTTCAAGCGAACGGTGAAGGAAGACCACGACTTTAACGAGTTCCAGCAACAGCGGGAAAAGGTGGAGAAGGATATATAGCGACTACGTAGTTGGTTGTGTTCGCCACGTGGCAAGCTTGATCCTGATTAATGGTTTCGTATGTATTACAACTAGGTAAATCTCAACATGCTGTTGAAGTATACATACATGTAACGCCAAAATTCACCGGGAATGATGGGTTACGTGCATGCACCGTGCAAGTGCAATAACGCCTATTCTTGTGTACGCATGCCAACGGTCTTAGCTCCCCATGGCACGGCCCACAATACCCAAGGAGCCACATCCTTGAACGGACGACCCGAATCATTTCGAGCTCTGGACGAGCCGATCTTTGTGTGCAACTACAACAGTGTGCGTACCTCGGATGCTTGCGGCTGGATTGACATTTTTGATGTATCCCGGACCACTGACATACCGAAACGAGTCATACGACATACGATCATGTGTGCAACGGAAGAATCTCATTTCTGAACCCTCTGTGTTGCTAGTCGATTGTCTCTAACGCTCTCAAGTGCACTAATGTTGTCCTATGCCCAAATCTGGGCAACGGAGCAGCCGATGGCCTCAGTACACCACCGAGACTTAGCAGAGTACATATGCTTCATTCCGTGTCGACGAATTTGCGGGGCACAGCATGTTGCTGGAACGTGAGGTCAAGCAAAAGGACACACCGAACCTAGACACCCATATTATTATTTAAGCCCTATGGAACGAGCCCAATCCTCCGGGACTCCCGAACTTAGTGCCCAATAAACCCCCGTTCCCCACCGCATGCGTTTTATCATTATCGTTCGCCACACGGTAGTTGAACTACTTCTGGATAGTTGAGAAGAAAAACTTGGAAGACAAGCGGGCAGAGCTACGCAACAAGGAGAGGGAGCTGCAGGACATCGAGGAGAAGCATCAGGTATAGGACGGGCATGAAAACAGGGAGGCGTATTAGGTATGGTATCATGTGAAGGTTGTAACCTGCCATTGCCTCAAACGTTTTTGTATGGAGCTAATCCGGATTGGATGGTTGAGTTGCTGTTGGTAGTGTCGTTGATGTCTTTTGTTTTATAATACCTTCCACGAAACATGCACTTGTTGGTTGATGATGGACGGCACCCCGGCCTGAACGGACAGACGAAATCTTAGTAATGTAGTGATGGGGACAATACCATCAAGGTTGGGGTTACTAGATGTTTCTGTCCGGAAGAGAGTGACGGTAGTCGAACACGAGTTTCAGCTGCCGCATCGAATCATAGAAATCCCTGTATTTATGATTTGTCGTCATCCTCGCCTACTCGCCATCCATCCGCTCTCGATGTTGTCCTTCGCGACTGTCTGCCATCTGCTCGACCGAATAGGTAGAAATCAAGATCTACAAGCAGCGCGTGAAGCATCTCCTGTACGAGCAGCAGGATGACGTCACCGCCAAGAAAATGTCGGCGGAGGTGTCTCTGAAGCTTGCCCAGGTAAGGAAAAACACGAGGTGACCGCCTGCACGCGCTGTTGCTATGCCCGCAACTGCCGCTGCTACACCCTGGCGCCACCGCTGCGAGGTGGGTACTGGTGCCCGAACTAACAACGATAGCATTTTGGCTTTACTACTGTAGGAAAAATAAATACACACACAGAAAGACTACCCGTTCGAGATATACCCACAGTCGAACGGGATGTGGGGGAGTCTTTTAGCTTTCGCCCACACTCTGTGACGCCCGTTTTATGTTGGCTGTCGTTCTGTCCATGCGATAGGAAACAGTCGTGTTACCGTGTCTCTGCCACTATTCTATTCTGCAACGATAAGCAGGGGGGTGAGGAAACTCCGAAACATTGTTATAGCTTACTTGTGCCTTCCCGTCAACATGGAATTCTCCCAAGAATGCTGCTGGGATAGAACAAACGTGACAAAAACGACAACACCGGCCAGAGGCAGTACCTGAAGCAGTAACAACCACATTACTGATAAGGCGAACTCCTCTGGCAGACGCAAACCTCCGCGCTTGTAACTTAGGGTCGGGGTTAGGGTTCCGGTCCCACAACCGATGAAGAGCTAAAACTCTTGTTACATGACCTGGGCTGCCCTGAGCAGGACGCACACCGAGAAGAAGAGAGGGAGCTGAAAGTGGACAGGAGGGGGCTCAGGCTCGGGGCAAAGGAAATGGGACTGAGGTGAGCAGTGACGTTGAGCTAGCGTTCAGTCATGACCACGGAAGAGCTAGTGTTTTGGGGGCGTGATGCGCCACAGGCGAAGGGAACGGTGTCATGTGTTGTGTGGTTCTGCAGCGTTGCGTTAACATTGCCAGCCTGTTGAGACGTTCAAATATCCGTCTTCTTCTTTTCTGTGCAACAATGGCGGCGGTGTTCGTGGTTCACGTCCAACTTCCCAATTTGGAGAACAGTTTCAAACCAGCTCTCTGTTGTCAAGTGAGAACTTCGACCCTCCCCTTGTATTGACTCCCACCCCCCACTGCTATTGCGCTGCAGTCACGAGGCGTACCTGATGACGCTGAAGCAGCAGCAGGACCGGAACATCACGATGCTCAAGACGGAGTTCGAGAGGAAGGCCGGGGAAGTGCACAAGATATTTGAGAAGGCCATGAAAACGGTACGTCACCCAAGTACGTTTTATTCACTCCCCAGGAGCACACAGGGAGACTATCGCCGAATATTGTTGCCTATAGTGTTGCTCTAGACAAAAGCACCTTCAGATTTCGCTTGTCGTATGCATGGAGCGGGAATGCGCAGTTGGTTCACTCCTCAGGAGCACAGGGAGAGGGGCGCCATAAAGAGTTGCTAGTGGTGTTGCTCTGAACAAGAACATCTTGGCATTTCGATTGTCCGGAATGCGAGGTTGCTTAACCCAGGAACGCAGGAGGAGGGTCGCCACAAAGTGATGCTCTGAACAAGCGCACGTTGTCTTACGCTGGGGGCGGAAATGCGGCGAGAGTAAGCTAAACTGCGACCCCATCGGTCCTCGAATCCTGAACTGGAACACCGGCAAAACAGGTCCGGGAACGGCTTGACGCAGCGAGAAAAGCGGAGACGGCGAAGATCGAGGAGCGAAAAAACTCCCACATCGAGCGGCTCATGAAGGCGCATGAGAAGGCCTTCGCTGAGATCAAGAACTACTACAACGACATCACGCACAACAACCTCGACCTCATCCGTTCCCTCAAGGAGGAGGTGCGGTCTTCATGTGGTATCGTTGGGTGTGATTCACTCGTTGTTACCGTGCGGTCGGAGAGCATACCGCCGCCTGTTGTGCTCGGTTTCGCTTTCCTTCAGGGTGTTGGTCGTCTCCGTGTTTCTGGGCGTGAGTTTTGGCGCCTGTCGGCGTATATTTCTGGACGCCTCAGCAGGGCGGGGAAGCAAATATATGTTCCAATTTTCCTGGACACGACACTAGGGAAGCCCCTCGAGTCTGAAACTCTCCTCATCTTCAATCATCCTACGGCCGACCTGAAAAGGGAATGTTAAGCCCCCCGCCGTACCATGCTGTATCTAGAAGCAAGAGACCTTGAGGATGAGTCTTTTTCTTATGCATAGTGCGTTGTTGTTCCTTGGAATACCTTCGCCCCGTCTCGCTGCTGTTGGGCGGCTACAAGTTTCTCGCTCAGGCTCCTCTAGCATTCGCCGAAGAAAAAAATCACTCATCGCTAGACGTTTATCTTCCAATCTGTCGTCTCTGTACAGGTCGCCGACATGAGAAAACGGGAACAGCAGGACGAGAAGCTTATGTACGAGATTGCCCAGGAAAACAAGAAGATGTCGGAGCCGCTTAGGAAGGCCCGACAGGTAAACCTCTATGCCAAGAAAAGATGTGGTGAAAATGCCTTGTATTTTCGCCTCCGGAGTAGGCTCATAAGAGTACAGTAGTGTCATCAAGGCGTGATGCAAGATGAAAGTGTACAGCATGTGTTGGTGTGAATCAGCTGCCGGCTGCCATCAGTGACCTTCCTCCAGTTCGAACAGCTCACACAGCTGACGTGTTTTTGACTCGAAGAGCCAAGCCTCGTACCAAAGGCGAAAACCGGTTTGAATGCACTCTCTGCACCACGAGCACAAAACAATATGCTTCTGATGTGCCACGCAGAGAGCCGGTTTCCCCTGTGACGCAGTTTGCAGACACCCCCGTCACAACCTTTGACATTTCGAGCACTGAAAACCGACGCCAGGGACACATCTACGCCAGACAGTCAATCGGAAGCAGAGAGAGAGAGAGAGAGAGAGAGAGAGAGAGAGAGAGAGAGAGAGAGAGAGAGAGAGAGAGAGAGAGAGAGAGAGAGAGAGTGAAAACAGCATATCACGATGGTGAACCTCCTTGTCCTTAACTCGTTCTCAAGACAACCACACACTGCTGCTTGCTGTGATCAGGACGTGGAGAGGCTTCGGCAAGAGCTAGAACGGTATCGACAGGAGCAGGAGCAGCTGAGACTGACTAAGGCCAGGGTGCTCATTATGGAGGAGCGACTCCGGGACCTCCACTGGGAGGACGAGGTATGTAGCACTGTCCACAGCACGCGGCGGCCGTTCTGGTCGAAAAGTATAGTGTCGCTCAAGTTCACGTCTGGGTTTGCATTCGGTCAACAGAGTGATCTGGAAGGACGCTGTCGAGTCACTCCCCTGGAGATGATGCACTGGACACGTCTCTCTTGATTTTCAGAGAGCCGTCCCGACTGTACGTGCGAGCACGGCGTTGAAACCTTGCGACCTGTACTCGATTTCGCCAATATTGATTCGCATGCGTTCGCTTGAAGGGCTACATACGACAGCAGTTGTGAAGCTCCCTTCCTTCAGCAGACAGAAGACGAGGCACAAGGGGTGTGATAAACGACAGATGTTTTCTCATCAAGTCTGCCGCAGCAACAAAGTAGACGAAACAAGTATCGCAGCGAAATAGGTGGTACACTGGGGTAACGACGCTTCTACAGTACTATGTAACTACTCCTACGTGCACCCACATCCAACATGAACATATCATGCGAACACATGCCCATCGGTGAATTCATCTTGTTTTTGTTTTTTTCTTGGGCTCGCTTCGTGGAGTGAGTGTGGCGGCGTAAGCCACGGAACCCTCGTATCAGTACCACTCTAACAATACACAGTTGACGACGGCGATTAAGAAACAACACTCAAAGAAAAACCAGGCTCAGATGTTGTTGACTATAAAGAAAAATCGACTAAGAATCGCACCTCAGCCGTGGATCGTCCAGTATACTATCTGTACAATGACCTACTTGTGAATGATATGCTCGGCGGTAGTGACGAAATGAGAAATTGAGCCTCGGCCCCAAGTTGACGCTTCTTAAGAACGCGGGCGCTGACACGCACCCTCAAAGGCTGACTATCTTTGCCGATGTCTCCTCGTGCCTGCCCTGCCACACAGGTGCTGGGCCAGCGGTTCGCGATAGTCAGTCGAGAGCGGGACCAGCTGAGGGACCGTTTCCAGGATTCTGTCAAGCAGGCTCAGCAGAAGTCGGGCTTCCGGAATCTCATCCTCGAGAGGAAGCTCGGGGGGCTTGCAGAGGAGGCTGAGAAAAGAGACGCGTGCGTTAACGAGGTCGGTGGGGAGTGACCACGGGTACTGTTGTTGTTGTTGTTGTTGTTGTTTTCACATTACAAACCATTCCGATCTCTCTACCCAGTACGTTCATCTGTCCGTACTGATCTAACACTGGACGCGGTCGATTCCCGTGGTCACCGGCTAACTTCCCCTAAATAAGGCATCCTAAAACAAAATGAGCCCGAACCGAGCTGTGGTAGAGATCTCTTGTGACCACGGTCTTGCGGTTGTTGTTCATGTTCTTCCCGCATGGGCTCAAGATTAAGTGCACTGTAGTCAAGAGGAGGAGTTTGTATCGTGCCTTCGGGGGAAGCGTTATTACCTCGAGCAAGCGTGTAGGTCATATCATGCTGTAGACCAGCATTGACGATATCATTAGGCTCATTTTTTCGGAGAAGAGCGTGGACGACCACGCTGCGCTGGCGATAACAAAATCCGTCGGTGGCGGTGGGGTAGCACGATTCTTGGTGTTAGGCCGGAATGCATCTGTGTAGTTGAGAATATTCCGCTCCCCATGCATGCGTGTCAAACTCGAAAAGGGAAAACGACGACCATGGCGCCGTGGTATTATCGTCGCAAGACCTATTGTACGCACTCAATAAGAACGGTCGAAATATGGTATATGCGGCTTGTGACGACGAGTTACACCTTGTTCTACGTACGCGTCTTGGTAGCTCTGACTCGTTGTCGCGACGCCTGGCATATTTTATCTTCAGGTTTTGTCACGGGCGAACTTGGAAGCCGCCGCAGCGACGCAGGTCAAGGGCAAGGTAGAGAACATTCTGGAGCAGAAGGGTCGGGTGAGTCCATCTAACCTCGCCTTGAAAAGCCCGTGCCGATGATGGTTCTCCAAGGCGGGACCGACCGTCTCTTGCTTCCCGTTCTCGAGTAGTTTCGTTGTATTTTGCACGCATGGTCCTTTGAGGTTGTGATCTGCTTTTTTGGGTGGATGTCTGCGTTCATTCATATCTCGTCTTGGCTTTGGTGTACAAGGGGCTGTCTCGCATCAACCCCGCCAGTTGAACCCGTGACCTTCTTCCTCTTTCATGTGTCCAGCCACCCACTGTGTCTCCTCCGGCCGCCAGAACCTGTACGCTTGCCACAACGTATTACGAACCCTTCTTGTCAGGCCGTGCCTCGATTGCAGACGGCACGCTGCAATCCCCACCCAAACGCTTGTGTCGCGGTTATTCCTAGCTAGCATGGGAATGAAACGCTTCATATTTCCCACACCATCTCGTCGACAAAATAGGTGGTGGCGGATCTCGAACAAGAGGTGGCCAGAGTCAAAACCGCGCACGCTAGGCTCGTTAGAGCGGCCGAAGCAAAGCTGCGCGACTTCGGCATCCCCACCGAAGAGCTGGGGTTCCTGCCTCAAGTTGTAACCGGTGGGGCCGGCGCGGGCGGGGTGGCAAGAACGGGGCTTCTCACCGCTAGAAAAGGGGTTAGCGGCGACGGGGGTCGTGGTGGGGGGAGTGCGGCCGCGGGAAAACAGCGGCCGCCTCAGCACGTGTCGGTAACTCAGGCCACCGTGAAGGCTTGATGAGTTAGAACCGCTAAGGTGTTGCATTATTGTTCAAGCAGAATGTGCCACCCCGGTGTCCACGTCGATTCGGACGCAGTAAGGGTTGCCGCGCGTACTTGGTTCAATTCAACGGATCGACGACTATCACTCTCTCTCATGCGGGCTTCGCCGTCATCTCAATGTGCTCGCGACCCTTCGTGTGGGTGCTTGTTGCGAAACGTATGGTCAGTGCAGTGCTTTCTTTTCCATTGTTCAGGATGTTACTATAATTGTTTAGGTTTAGATTTTGCATGGAAAACGTGTAGTGTAGGCGTCCACTTGTTGACCAAACACACACTTGTGTAGTGAAGGAGAGAATGAAAGGACAACATTACCCGGAGCTTCTATTGAAACGAGTTAATACAAAAAGTGCCATCACGGACAAGCGAGCCATTCAAACGACACTTTGCACCACATGATCGCGTGTCTCCATGTCCGTGTACCAGTACCTTCGACACATACATATGGAAACGCCTCGTCCCCAAGTACCATGCACCCTTGTAACAAGTGTGCGACCATGTGCGACCATCCATGCGTTTCTCTGGTTCGCCGTCTTCCCGTCTACTTCCTCCATTTAATGTTTTTCTTTCCCTAACTCAACTAATCCATCTCTTCCACAGACAAGAGTCCGCGGTAGATTACCGATGGGTTTGTTTGTAGTGTTGTACGGTGACCAACTTGTCTTTATACGGTGTCGTTTCCCGAGCAGCTGTTGTTCCTTTTCTTGTTTCCATCCGCCGTCGGTCCGTGATCCACCAACAACAACGCAATACACTCAGCCAACAGCTACAAATAACCAATGAACAAATCAGCTCCAGACCGGCAACGCCGACGATACTCGTCGCGTTGATTAAGCACATTTATATGTGCCAATCGCCGTAGTGTAGTAATCTACAGGCGTACTGCAGTACTGATGTAGACAGATAGCTAGACTAGATGCAGACTACACATGTGTAGTCTAAAACTGCTTGCAAGACGCTGCGGTGGTATTCGGCGGAGAAGGTCGATCGTTGATGATTGTAAATCTAAAAAGCACCACATCAACTGCCAAATGGTGCGGCGTGTACATGCTGGTGTGTTTACGAAGAGTTGTCTTCTTGACCACTATTTTCGCTCATGGAATGCTGCATCCGGAGACATGAACTGCCAGCTGTAAACACAGACTCCCAGGTAGACTATTGTACTTACATATTCAACCATTTGATGTAGGCAGTGTAAGAAGAGTCTACGGTAGAGCAATGTATACGATACCACGCGCTGTCCGGACGCCGCGGACGGACGTGGACGTGTCGGTTGCCCATTGTTCATTGTTCATCATGCACACCAGGAAGGGAGAAGGGGGTAGGGAGGGACCAGCAGAGGGTTATCTGGTATCTGCGTATGAAACGGCAAGCACCGAGACTGAAAGTTGAAGCTCGGTCCCGATCGCCAGATCGGCTATTTGTATCTAACGGCCAACATTGTCTGAACGCGCGCTGATTGGAGGAAATGTTTACAGGTCATCGGTCTAATTATGCCGCCTTTTATTGTAATTTCGTCTCGAGTCTCGAGACAGCTCCCGTGTGCTGCCCCTAGTTATTATCATCGAAGACGAACACCCGAAGGCCCGCGCGAGCACAGGGATTCCTGTGCGCGGTCGCTACGCACTCTGTAGGCTCTCAGTGTGTCCCACGACCAGGTGAGGTAGAGATACGGGCGGCCGGCCTTGAGAGAGATGTGTGTGTGTGTGTGTGTTTGTGTGTTTTTTTGCGATGGTCGGGAGCAGCTGCTGGGTCGCTGGCCAAACGAGTGACCATATCCAGACGATGCGGGTGCTGCTGGCCTTCATTGTGTAAATGCTGGACGTGCGGTGCCAAAGGATTGGTGCGGCGTGTGTGTGTGATTCCTCCGCTGTGAGCGAATGGAAGCATAAAGGTTGTGGCCATATCAAACCGGACCTGGCCGCTACGTGCCTCGATAATAAGTTTCGATTCTAGACTACACCCAGCGGGGCTTCTACCTACCTTTATTCGTTCGCTGCATGTACATACAATACCTGCTGCTGCTGCTGCTGTGTGTACTGCTCTACCACCGACAGAACAAACCACTTGCTGAGGATCATCTACACCACATCTTCGTGTTCGGTGCTACGCTATTGCTATGTACATATTCTCAGCCCACTTTTATCTCTCGTGGGACGCATACACACGGCACGATGGTCAGCATATGCCCGACTGGTTTGGTCGTTGCACGTGCGCGTAGTCTGTTGAATTCTAAGAAATACTTTTCTCAAATCTCCACGAAAGTTTGACGTCACAGGAACGGATCTTTTACGGCAGTAGTCACCCTCCACGGGCCGAGTCTTTGCTAGATTTTGGGATTAGCAACTGACACGAGTTTAATGTGAACAACAACAACAACAACAACAACCCTCCGGGATCGAAGATTCCATTTTTTTTTCTTTTCTGCTCCGCCTTCATTGCTTCAGGTCTATTTCGAACCTTGCGCGTGTAGTGTCGAAGAGTTAGGCAGGCAATGAAACGACACGAAGGATTACCGGTTGGCAACATGACGTCCCTGTGTGGCACGTGGGGTCAGGGCACAGGGCACACGCCTCTGACTTGTTTTTTCAAGCAAAAACTCCGGTTTTTCTTGTTTTTCTCCCACTCACTCATTGCAAAGACTTGAAGAACATATTATTTCCCCTCCGGCTGCTGGGGCTAGATTATGTCTTGAATGGACTTTGTCTATAGTACTATTCGTAGATATTGGATAAGATCGTAGTAATCGATTAGGTACACACCAGCAGCAGGCATGATTTGGTGCTTGCGGGCCATTTTGAGCAGGTTGTTCTCTCTTGCGTGTGGAGGGCCTATCATCCTAACATGCATCATCCATGTATGTGCCCATCTCAATGTCAATACACGTGCCTCTTGTTTGGTCTGTCTCCTGTACATGGTACAGAGAGGCACATGAGTAGGAACCGAATACCGAAGTTTGTTGTCGCCGTCGGATCACCAGGAAGGTTCTCTTTTGATCACCGTTATTTTCTATTTTCACGGTAGTTTCATGTACATGTACGCAGCAACCGGATTGTTTGAAGAGAGTAGCCATTCGTGATATTACATACAACTGCACGTCCCGATCTATTGTAGTCGACGTTATGCTCACGCGAGTGCCAACTGATGCATATAATAGCTTGTTGTAAAACGTGGACTTTGCCCTCTATTTACAATACATAGACACACAGCACTTTGCTTTGAAAATACGCCCCTTCCGTGGCCATGATAACGCCCTCCCCCAAGCAAAAAAGTTGAGAATCCCTGGAAAAGTGCCCTCTTATGTGTCGCTGTTTCTACATTGTTCTTTGGCGCACCCACCACGCGGGTTGCTTGCCAACATTTCACCAGAGAATAAGCACCCAATTTTTGGAACGAGGTGAATGCATGTATGTAGCATCGAGTTCCTCCGGTAACCTGAGAAATCAAGTACTATACTTCGTTGTATGCATACTTGTACGAGGAAATAGAACAGGGAGGGGGTACGCAGACCCTATCTCTAAAGCGCTAACATTAACCCAACTTCCCCGATGGCATTCTTTATCCAACATGTTCGCTCAAACGACAAACCCTGCAAGTCTTCAACTGCTGCTGTACGCAGAGGGGTATGGGGTCGTGCCAATCTGCGGGGCTCCCGGGGAAGGGCGGTGTCGGGGATGACGGTTCGGAGGCGTGCCCGACGGTGTTCGAGCTCGAGCGGACCGTCGAGAAGAGGCGCGGGGCGGCCACTAGGCTCTACGTCAACCTCGTCAACCTAGAGTTCCGACGCGGCCTCTTCGAGGTCTACCAAAGGGGGTACGCAGAAGAGGGGGGCACCGGTGAGGGGGAGGGGGGCGACGAGGGCGGCGACGGCGAGGAGGACGGGGAGGGCGGGTGCGGAGAGGACAGGGGCCGCGGTAGCGGGCATGAAGTTGACTCCATAGCAATCGCTGGGAATCCCTCTGCTGCTGCCGCTGCTGCTGTTTCTGCTTCCGCTGCTGCCGCAAGGAAAAAGAAGAGGGTAGAAGGAAGCACAAGCTTCGTTGCGACGCACAAGGTGATTCGAACATGATTCTATTCTGTTCGATTCGATTTGATTCGACCCTGCGTTACGTTTTGAGATTACCTTGGCATCCGATCGAGCTATGTAGTATATGCTTCCCCAACCCGAAGAACATGTAGAAGAATGACCGTCGTTAACCACAGATGGTCATTAACCTTGGGCAGATGAGGATGGCCCTTACGTTTCTCCCCTCCCAGGGCATTTCGACTTGTATACCGTGTACGACACAAGATAACATTTCCCCTGGACCAATTTCCAAAGCTCCATTGCTCCACGACGAAGAGGATGCATAAACGAAACGATACGTTTTCGGAGAGCTCTCGACCAGACGGCTGCAACGCCGCCGTTTTCGGCACCCCCACTCCTTGTGCTGTTGAGAAATCGAGCTTTGAAAAATCGGGCCCGGGGGGTGTGTTATCTTGTCTCGTATACGGTATACACAAGTCAAGTGTTGTAAGGAGGTGTTCGACGACCGCAACACTTGATACCCGACGAATGCCTTCCAACAAAACGGAAAACATAGGGTCTACGGCTGCCTGCGTCGCTATGCATTTCACTCCCTTCAGTAAGATTGGGGCCAGGTCAAGACTGCTTTGCGGGAACGAACGGGAACTTGAGTGATGATTTGGAAGCACGACAGCAGTAGCTTCATGTGGCGGTGGGATCTACCCAATGCGATCGAGGCATCACCGGCATGACGCTATTCAGGTTTGCTTGTATATCACGCGCCTGGATTTATCATGGTTGGGCGCTGATGCACCTCGTCTTTTCCGTCTTGGCTTGCTCTTCAGTGTACCGGCACGGCGTACTCTGTGAGGGAGGTGGAGGTGCCAGCTAGCCGAAGCGCCAGCGAGGTGGACGATCTGTGGCGAGGCTTCGATGCACAGGTGGGCCACGAAGGATGCAGTTGTGGACAAGTAGCGCCCGCAGCCAAGAATTGGCGGCTAAGAGCCTGTAGTAGCTTGGCAGTGTCATGCTCAACATTTGATAAAAAACTTGACCACAACATGAAACAAGAACCGCAGCCCCGCCAAAAACTAGAGGTCATACGTGCGCGCGCTTTCTGTACAGCAGTAAGCTGTAGTGGGCGTGGGAGGGCAAGGCGGTAAAGACGAGGGTGATGATATCTAGATACTTGTGTGCTGCTCGGGTGTAGAGTGATGGGTGTGTAGACGGCAGCGGGGCGTGTATTGTGTCGAAGGATTGTCGTAGATGTTGTTATAAGGGATGACGGTGGGTGCATGAGAAGGGGCGGGTGCCCAACAGAATACCACAAGCATGGTGTTCCATGTTCTGATATTCACCCGCGTAGGCAAAATATGTTTGCGTCGTGATACTGTATGCTACGGTTTAACGCTGCTTTGTGGCAAAACAGGCGGCGCTGGATCACCCCAACATCAGCCGGCTTCAAGAAATATTCTGCTCGGAGGGGCACTACTACGTTGTGACAGACCTGTGCAGGTGATTCGACTCGTTATGTGCCGGAAGACCATCCAACAGCGTACATGTACCTCTCCGTTCTGGAATATAGGGTTCTGTGTCGTGTTCGCGCTTGTATCTGGAAGGCCCTTATATTTTCGGACAGAGTGGCAACTTCGTACCGTTGCAGCGGGTCGTCTCCAAGCTTATCAACATGGGGCACCGTCTTTTGTTTTGGTTTTCGTTGGTCTCGAGATATAGCACGACACGGAACTGGACCGCCCGCCTAACCCGACACTGGATCGCGTGGCACGAAATTCCACACGGCAGTGTTGTTGCTACTTCCCTCTTTGTTGTTTCCGGCTCTAACGCTTAACCCTCACCTTCTTCTTGTTTTTGCTTAATATGATCCTCGATCGACCGATGGACTTATCTATCTTTGCACATAAACAATGTTGTAGCGGTGGCGACCCCATGGAGCGTTTGGCGGCACAGGGGAGGACCGCGTTCGAGGAACGGGAAGCTGCCGACCTGGTCAGGAAAATCGCGAGCGCTTTGAGTCACTGCCATTCTGTAAGTCTTCCTTAAGTCGCTTCCATTTTGTGTTGTACGTGTGCCTTATACCACTGCCATTGTGTAAATTTGTCCTAAGTCACTGCCATTCTGTAGGTGTGGCTAATGCGCTACCATTCTGTCAGCGTGCCTGAAATCACTACCGTGCCTTATACCACTGCCATTGTGTAAATTTGCCCTAAGTCACTGCCATTCTGTAGGTGTGGCTAATGCGCCACCATTCTGTTATAGCGTTCCTGAAATCACTGCCGTTTTGTAAGTGTGCCCTATATCACGTGTAATTGTCCTTCTTTCTGGGTGGGTCTTTTGGCTGTTGTCCAACCTACATCCACGAAAAATATCGGGCTATGAACGAAGAGTGGCCATGTTGGTTCTCGTCTTTGCAACATGTACCTGTCACTAGCTACATGCCGTCTGTTGTTTAACACCTCCCATGGCACGTGTCCCATGTCACTTTTCACGGCAGCGTTTTTGTTCATCTGTTGTTTTGGTTACTCCCTGTCCCATTTCACATTTCACAGGTGAGGTTCTCGCCTATTTTTCTTCTACCAACTCCTATCATATAGTATCGCCTTTCACAGTCGAGTTCTCGTCTTTTGTTGACAACACCTGTCAAATGTTACATGCCACGTGTCACAGGAGGGCGTGGTTCACGGCAACCTGCGGATGGAATCCTGCCTGTTCGAGGACGAGGGGAGGTGGGCTGACGTCAAGGTCGTCGACGCAGGCCTAGCTCTCCCCTCGCTTCGGCAACGTTCGCGATCTCACGGTGCCTCCGGGCGTTCCATGGCAGGGTTAGGGTTGGGATCCGACATATCCAAGAGCATGAGCATCACTGGTTCGAAAAAGGGAGTGGTGCGTAAGATGCGGCATATGTTGTTGTTGTTGTTGTTGTTGTTGTTGTCTTCATATGAAAATCCGTTCCGGTATCTCTATCCAGTAGCTTCATCTGTCCGTACTAGTCAACCGCTTGATGCGGTCGATTCCCGTGGTTACAGGCTAACTTTACCCAGAAAATATGTACTAAAATAAAGTAGGCCCGCAGGTTAGGGTTAGGGTCTGTAGAGGGTAAAGTGTGTAGCTCACGAGGTGGGCGATGGGAATGAAATGTGTCGCCTCGATACCATACCACACCACACATATGGTACCATTCCGTACCACACCATACATCCTGGCGAAAAGGGAGACGCCGTGCGCGTTCCGCGGGATGTTTTTTTTCGCTGGTAACGGTCAGTGCGTCAGTTCGTCCTTTTTACAATACCACCGTCGACGCTAACAATGGCGTGCGATCACCATCATGTTGTTACTGTTCATGTTGGATATCGGCGCCAATGACATGATGCCCGGTAAACGGGACAAAATGGGACGTTTTGCGGAAGCTCCCCCAGGCCCCCCTCCCCTCCCGCCTGCCCCTGTCGCGCTACCTTCCCCGCAACACCTAAAGAATCGTATGGGTGGCACAATGCAGCCTGGGTATGTGTAGACGTTGATGGGTCCGTAGATGAGGATATTGCGTACCGCCCCCCCCACTCCGTCCTCTCGAGGACGCGTGGTCAAGGGTTCACCGGCTAAGGCATGCAAAACATGAGAGTGTCTCCCCCCCCCTCCCCCAGAAAATCGGGTGGTACCTGCCCCCGGAGGCTCGAAATGGAGGCGTTTGCAAAGAGGCGGGAGACATGTGGATGCTGGGCGCTCTGGCTTGGCAAGTGCTGACGGGACCTCTGCCGCAGCCGGGTATGTCGCAGCAGGCGGGGTGGGCGACCATCATGCTCGGGAAGCCCTCGTTCAAGAGTGCGGGATGGGCCAGCCGGTCGCCGGAGGCGGTGGACTTCGTGTCGCGGCTGGTCCAGGTGTGGTATGTAGTCGTGCTCGCGATAGTAAAATCTGGCGTCTCGTTGCTATTAATGTGGTTGTGTGGTCGTGCTCGCGTTAGAAAGTATCTGGTTCCTCGTTGCTGTTGCTGCTGCTTCTTGTTGCTGTGTCTGCTAATACTGTAAGGGTTCACCACGATGTCTGTGTTTTTTTTTTCTTCGATTTTGCCGAGGGCAGAAGGACGTTGCTCGACGGATGACAGCGGTGGAGGCGTTGGAACACCCGTGGCTTAGTCCGAATCGGCGGTCTGCTGCTGCTGCTGCTGCTGCTGCTGCTTCTCCTTCTGCTGCTGGAAACGACGCCCAGTTGTCTTCAAGTATTCGCGCGTCGCTGCTGGCGTTCAAGGTGCCTCTCTTCCCTTCGTCGTGTTGTGTCCTTTGGCATGGTCTGCTCGGGCGTACAGTATTTTGCGCGCATACTCGATTTGCAGCATCAGCGACCATAAATTTTGCGGCCTTTCGATGATATTGCTGCTGCCGCGCAAAGGTAATACATGTATGTGTTCTTGAGTGTTTGTAAGGGTTAGGGTGTTTGTAGTAGCCCGAGGGACTACCGGACTATTTTTAGAAAACGTCCGCATGTGAGTAACACGAAACAGCAGCACCAAGAGAGATGAGGGTAACCCTATCCCTTTTCTTCAGCAATCGTTCGAGTCTTTGACGAGACGAAACAGCTAGACCACCTTGGCGAGATTAAGAATTTTATGAGGAAATAAAACAGGGAGGGGGTACGCAGACCCTATTCCCTAACCCTAACCCTGTCCCAACTTCCCCGATTGCATGTTTTGGCCAACATGTTTGCTTTATTGTCCTTGAAGTAGAAATAACACTGAAACAACCGGTCGTGCCTCGCCTTCCTCTTGTCGGTGTCTGCACTATCACAAAGCGTCATTCCGCGATGCTTGTTTTCCTTCACCCACCCACGCTCCGCAACCTCCTTTTCCTCTTGTGTTTTTGCCATGCTACAGGAGAGCTGCGTGATGCGCAGGGTCGGGCTGCGACTCGTGGGCCGCACGCTGCAGGCGGCGAGGCTGCCTCCCGTTAAGCAGGCGTTTCGGCTGCTGGATCCTTGCGGCAACGGATATATCACTCAAGACGCCCTTGCCGAGGTGCTTTTTTTTTTTTTTTTTCATCACTGAAGATTTTAGTTATTTTCACACGCAGAGAGCATGTCTGCCCGGTAGGAGCTCCATTCCGAATATCTAGATTGATTTGTTTTCCGTGTTCGTTTGAATGTGGTTCGGCGGCCCAACTCCACGAAGTGTTGTGGCTCACTGCTGTTAGACAGCAGTGCTCGTGAGTTTGTGAAGTATTGGACACCAGAACCTATAATAGCATCATTCGGCATGTATTGTAGTTGACGAAAAAGCGCGCAAAGGAGGGAAGGAGGCAGTCCATGGACATGGACCAGATGAGATGTCACGAGCTGCATTGGAGCTGTTTATGGAAGAGTTGGTTCACTACAACACCAGCATTGTCTTGTCTTGTCTTGTTTTGTATTTCATTTTATTGATGCCGTCGTCGCCATCGATGTGTGTTTCTGTGTTTCTGTATCATCCCTTCCCGAAGAGAAAACTTCCTGAAGACGTTGCAACCCACACGGCACCCTTGCAGTCCAAGTGCTGCATGTCCCATTCCCCCGGTGTGGTGTCCGTGCGGGGGGGGCCGGTAGATAGCAGCTCCCGTTTTAGAACTCCTTTCGGTGTTTGAGAAGTCCCTTCGGCGTTTTAGTTTAGCCCTTTCGACGTTTTAGGTCAGAACTCTTTTCGGTGTTTTTGGAACTCTTTTCTTGAAACCTCATCACCACCACGCAGAATTGACATTTTCTTCGTGCCCCTGAAAGGCACCTACCTACCCAGGACCCCCACTTTCCGGCATACCCTCCTGCACTTTCGTATGCACGCTGCTGCTGCTGGGCAGGGCCTGAGAGGTGCACCGTATGCGCGCAGCATGAACGGGGGACCCGCCACTAGCACCGACCAAGCTGAGCCTTCAGGCACGGCTTCAGGGCCGAGGGTGGCAGCGGCGGCGGCGGCGGCGGCAGACACGGTGGAAGTGGAGCACGCTAAGCTCGCACGCGAGATCTTCGAAGCGATGGACGCGGAAGGGTCTGGTCGCGTCGGTTTCAGCGCGTTTTTGGCGGCGTGTTTGGCCGGGCGGCCCGCGGATGAGGCGGGGGCGAGAGTGGCGTTCAGCTGGCTGGACAGGAGGGGAAAGGGCGCCATCAACGCGGGGGACCTTAAGCTGGTCACGGGGGACGTGAGTATCCTCGTGTTGTTGTGTGAGGTTGAGCGGCAGGTGTAAGTGCCACAGGATGTAAGTACAATATGTGGATGGAATCAGGATTTCCATGCCGCGGTCACCAACGGCGACATGCCGTCGAACCCGTGCCCTGGGGCAGGCACGTTGCGGAATAGTCTTGTGTCTGCCGGATGTTGTTGGGCCACAAGGCCGTCTCTGTCATTACCACGTCCTCATGGTAGACCTGTCCACCCGCACACTACATTACAATACCGAACTGTGCCAAGCCCAGTCTAGAGCCTCGCACAACACAGCACAACACAGTTAAACCTCCAAAACCGCGTCTCCATCCCCCCTCCCCCGCGTCACTGATCCAACAACTACTGCATGCGTCTTTTATGAGTACACCCCCCCCCCCCCCCCCCCCCAAAGGGCTGGAACACACCC
>FN649749.1:3492590-3524945 GCA_000310025.1 Ectocarpus siliculosus | reverse complement strand
AACCCCCCCCCCCCCCCCCCCCGAACCGGTTGCACCACACTCTCAGGTCTTGCCCCGGCAAGAGCTTGAGGACGCGTTCTCCGACGGCCACGACGCGCTGGACCTAATGAGCGCCTCCAGCGCGGGCCCGGTCGGCGCGGCGATGAGGGAGATGGAAGCGAGGAAGTCGGCGGCTTCCGGAGCAGCCGGGGGTTTCACCTACGCCGAGTTCTACCGCTTGCTAGCCTGGACGCCTCCGTCCCCAGAAAGCGTTGCTGCTGCTGCTGCTGCTGCCTCGAGCGACAGCGAGGACGAAGACGACGGTGGGGAAGATGATCCTCTTCCTTCTGAGACGCTGACCGCCGCCGCCGCCGCCGCCGCTGCTGCTACTCCGCCGAAGCCCGCGCCGCCCTTTTCTGAGAGGGTGCCAACCATACCGGCGGCGGACAACGCCACGAGCGTGGGCAAGAAGCCCATGGTTGCTGCGGCCGCGAAAAAGCAGGAAACGGTGGCGGCCGCGGGAGGCGGTGGTGTTGTTGACGGGGAGGGAGATGAGGAGATTTTGGCGCCGGGAATCGAGACAGCAGTGGTAGCGGCGGCGGTGGCTGGGGCTGCGGCAGTGGGTACGTCCGTCGTCGGGCGGGCATCGACATCGAGATCTGGATGAGGATAAGGGTTCGGTGACAGAGCGGAAGGAAGAGAGGGGTGGGAGGGGGGGGTAGAAACGGTATCCTGGGCATGGGGGGGGGGGGTTGAGGCACCGCCAGGGGAAGCAATTTCAGGGGCTGCGACGACGATAGCGGTCTGGAAATATGGAGAGGAAGGCTAGTGGAGGGCAGCACGCTATTAATAGTGCTGGCGGGCGTGGTGGTTGGATGTTGACATTTTCGTTTTTGGTGTTTGCGGTGTGTGGTTCAGGAATCTTGTAAGAAGTCTGCCACACCCTGGATCCGATCCGACTTGGCCTGCTCCCCTGCTGACACATTTGACGTTCTCGGTACCAGAGCAGAGTATCGGTGGCAGCTGTTTTTCGAAGCAGGATTATCGTTGTTTATGTGTTGGCCGCTATGGCATCCTACACTGCCTGCTGCACTTTTCAATTTAAGACTAGTATGAAACGTATGTACGGAGGGTCTCCCTCTGTTGGTGAGGCTATTCAATGTGTTAGCATTATCGGCAACACGGATGGTACTAGCAGCAGGAATTGCCGACTTCGCATCACTTGTGAGGTTGGGGATATGTACTTCATGCACCAGGCTCACCGTGTTGATCACTACTCCACGAGTATATGTCAGGCGATGTGTTCGAGGGTCGCTCGAACCGAAAGTTTGAATTGATGTATGTTTGCCTGGGTTGATGAAGCCTTGTTACTCTCGGACTTGAACCCATTGGTTGGGTAACAGGATTCAAGCAGGCGTCCGCGGAGGGAGGGATATAGACTGGATCAGGGTGTGGGTGGCAGTCCACAACGGGACCCTGGTGTCTGCAAGCACCTTGCAACTGCTGCATATTCCGCGTATTGGTGCTGGGGTCGTGGTTGCGTGTTACCTGTAGGGTTAGTTGTTGGCTGCCCCTCGGCTTCTTGGGTGTTGTTCATCTCTTGAGATGTCGGTCGGGTACTGTCGTGTGTCACTGCTGTCACTGTCACTCTTGCACTGGTGATGAGTCTGTCTGGGTGACCTGTGTAGTTAGATGGTGTGTGCATACATAGACATGAACATAGATAATCACTGCGAGGGTCAGCTTTTCTCAATTGGACTGTACGTGGATAGACTCAGGCAGGTTTCTCGGGGGGTTCGTTGTTCGGTTGGCTTGGGCTGGCTGTTGTGTGTTGCACTGAGCGGAGAAGAATCCCACTTTTCGCTCTTTGTTTCTGCCGGCCGATCGACTGTCGTCCTACCCATTGGGCGTGTCCGCAGCTAGCGGCGAAACAGCTCTCTGCCTGTAGTTTGGTTGTCATTGGTTGTTGACTCTAGAGACGGCCGGATGCGGCTGTTCCATGTGGAGGTATCATTCGGCGTTTTCCTGAAGGGCGGATAAAATGTGGCAAGAGCTCCGCGGTTTTCAATTTTGTTGTTTTGGACGCAAGGTGTGCTGCGGTTGGCGGGCGGTGCTGGCTGCCGTACGTGCGTTTGATTTGATGTCTGTCGAGAGTTTTTGGGTGGCCGGGTCGTGATGTAGAGAGAACGAGCGAGCACGCGGGTGGAGTGCTTGCGGCGATTCTTCCAGGACGTGCTTGGTCGTAACCGGCGATTTTTGGGGTGGTGTTGGACGAATTGTTTTTTGTAGTTCCGAGGATAGAAAAACGGAAGAACGAGGTGATGATAGACGGACCCGAAATAGACGGGTGGGTGTTTTTTTTTTGCTTTATTTAGAAGTATTCTAGTATTCTAATTTTTTTGGGTTCCTCCCACGGAGGCCCGAGGTCCTTGATGTTCAGTTTTGAATACGGCGGTTTCACTTTTTTTGCCGTGAAACGGTTGTTTGATAAACTGCTGTATGTAACTGCTTAGCGCTGGCTCATTCCTGTCCTGAAGATGTGTAGGTGTTGGAGGCTGTCCGGCGGCATTCGGTCGGTTTTTGGTCTTGAGGTGGAGAGCGCACCAGAAGCGTGTGATGTGATGTGATGAGATGTGTGATGAGATGTGTGATGCTGTGCTCCCCTTGGTCCTCCGCTGCTGACAGTTTAGACGTCTTGTCGATCTTCACGTCCCGATCTATCTGATCTGATGTTATTTGAAGGATGATGACGTGCTGCTCAGGAGGGCACAAACCGTTTTCTGTCATCTGATTATTCCTCGAATTGCGAGCCTCGTTCTTCCGTGGTTGGTCCCACAACAGCATTAATAGTCACTCACACCCCCTCTCTCTGCCACCAGGCGGATGAACCATGGGCGGTGAATACGAAGACTTCACCACACTTTTCTTTTTGTCTCGGATTGCGCGGTGGTTATGCATTGAGGCCATTTCTTACGGTTCTTTTTTGGAGCTGTCTTTTTCTTTTTTCCTTCTCAAAAAAAGACAACTGGCCACAGAACCCCGTGAGCACGTTTTTTTTTTCTGTACGCTCTCTGATCTCTCTTGCGTTCTTCATGGGAATATCACCACCACCAGCCGCAGTGCCATCCGCATCGACATTAGTGTCAGCCAACGAGGTGCATGTGTTACTAAAATGGCTGCGTGAGATCTCATCGATTCTCAAAGCTCGACTACTCTACAGTTATTACTGCTGTAGGAGGTAATTTTTCGATGCCGAAAGGCCGCGTTCGAACCGTCTTGTCGATGGCGTTTCTTTTCTCGCACACGTTTCGTCGATTGTGGTACCCTCTTCTCTTCATTCGTCTTCGCTTCGTTCGCTTTCGTCGTGGAGTTCCGCAATACAAATAAATAAATAAACACTAATGCGAGAGACAGACATGTCAGCCTATCATAAGTCGTTAATGTAGCGCGCTCGTGAAGCATCGGTGTCTCACACATTTCCTGTCTCTCTCTGCTTACGTTTGCACACCCCGCCCCCCCCCTGACTCCGCCACCCAACTCACATATTGAAGGTGGTGAGCCGTACCTCACACAGATCGAGGCGTGAACGCGCATTTGCGCGGGAGGTGTGGTTGATGTACGTCTGTGCGGGGTGTTTCGGCGGTGTTAATGGTTAGGGGCGGTCTGCGCGACAATGCTTTGGATACTGCTCCTCTTCGGTTACTCATCCTTAGGTGGAGACGACGATTAACGTCTACTTACTATACGCAGTTAGTTTCACCTCGTACGGTGATGATATATCATTCGTAACCATCGGGACGCTTGCGTTGGCGATTTGGGCCAGAGTGACGGGCTGGAACGCAGCAGATCTCCAAGTTGTCGCCGCAATCGCTACAACCAACTGGATGTGGGCCTGGTTTCATCCAATCGATTCGGTTCTGTACATACATGTGCTGGTTTTCAGGTCCTTATACTTTGGGGGGTATATCGAAAGGCTGCTTCATCTACATAGCTAAAGGCTGCTTCATCATGGTGTACATATGTTTGTGGCAGTGTTTTACGGGTGCAAAGACGACACTAAAGCGCGCCCAGCACCACCCCCATCGCCATGCTCAAGGAAGAGAGAAGAACCAGGGTCGTCCCTAGCGAGCGCTGGTTCGCATTTGCTCGACCCGTGGCTCCATTGAAGTCCAATGAAGAAGGGCATCCGCACTCTATTCTCAGTATCGACGAAGAGGCGTTCATGTATGAAACGTTTCCGGTGCCTTCAAGGTCGCCTGAACAAGAACAGCAGGCAGGTTGAAAAGCGTCGGATGCCATGAGTGCTTTCGCAGGCTGCGAATGCTCTGCACAGATTAACCTCCTGTGGACATGGCAACACTGTCGTTCAAGGACACTGAATGGAGCCGTATAATATCCGGTCTGTCGCCAACATTTTCAACTCAAAAGACAGCTTTCTCTCCCCAGGACGACAACGTCGCGAGTGAAACAGAAGCTTTGACGGACGATCAGTCTATGCTTGAAAGTCTTCGAAGCGCTGGCTTCATACCAGCTCGAAATTTGAAGGCCTTCCAGTGTTGACTTCGGAAACATTTTGCCTCAAGAAACACGACACACTGCGACGAACATTTCGCACAAAGAAATCTGTCAAAACTTTTGCACACCAACTCTCTTCAACTTACAATGCCAGAAGATGACGCCAGGTGTGTCATCGTAGGCGCTTGCAACTCCGTGCGCGGGATGGCCATTGGTGCCGTCACTACTGTCCATCCCCCGGCTGCAAATCACTCGAGGTTCCTCGATTCCAAACTCAAAGAGCACCAGCGTCCAATCCTTCTGCATAAGAAAGAAGACGTGCGCCGACAAAAGATGTCCGAAAGGAGGTCGTAGAATGAGCAACTAAGCTTGCATTCCGGGCGTCCCGTGTGGACGCGCCACTCGTGAGCCGCGGGCTGTCGATCGAACCCTCCGTGCGTCCCAGTAGACCTGCGTTGGGCGTTTTTTCTCTACCTCTGTTCGTAGTTAATTGTCTCCGCTCGAAGGGTCGACTCAGACCCTTCTGCACGCACCGGGCTTTGACAGAATGCAGGACCCCCTAGCTGCACTTCCAACTCTGAAAATCCTTTCAACTGTCTCGACAATTGATTCGAGAAAAAAATCTGCTGTGTTCTTGGGTGCTCTCACCGGACCATTTTGGTTGAAGGTTTCCACCTCGCCAAGAGACCCTCAACAAGGTACGGGGCTGAGCGTCGGTGCGAGGAAAATGACAAAACAAATGGGGGACGGACACCCTGTGTAGCAGCAACGCGAAAAAAGCACAAGCAGCAGCAGTTCCTGAAAACAAAATCAGCCAGGTTACCACCCAATACTTGCATAGTACGTTTCCTCCACAGGCCCATCTCCCGTTGGTAGTACGAAGCTTTGTCCGTCGGCACTCTCCGCGCCGCCAGTGGACCTGTAGATGGCGTATCCTGCAGTATCATTTAAGTTGGAGTCCACATAGCACCCCTCCACCTGAGGTACAGCTGGAAGAGTCACTAGAAACGGGTCTCCGGCCACGCAGCCGGAGACGGTCGGCGAAGGGGTCGGACCAGGAGTTGGAGCAGGGGTCGGAGACTCTGACAACGTGCCCCCCAGAGCGCCACCCGTGGCACAGCCGCACGTCACCGAAAACTTCGTTTCCTCTATCCCAAAGGTTGTGCTGTAGTCCCCGTCCAAATCACCTGCGCGCCATGAAACAATTACCCGTCAGGCCGTAGAACTTTTCCCCAGTCCTCCAGATTGATGAAAGGGACTGCAGCTTGAGTTTTAAGGTTCATGCAGTATTGGCGGTCAAACGTGTGATGCCGATGATTGACGTTTAGGCAGGCGAACGCATCAAGGTGGGTGAACAGGCGAGGCCCCGGAAGCGCGCATTATCGACGCCAGCTTCTTGGCTATCATAATCGAATGCGGCGGTCGCTCGCAGAGAGGGATTAGCGGGCCGCGGGCTAGCCTGCTGCGTGCCATGGCGGCGTTTTTAAGGGTTGCGACTGATTCTGCCCTGGATATCTTGATTGTTTTTCGCCCATTGTTGTTGTTGTTGTTGTTGTTGTCTTCACATTAAAAACCGTTCCGATCTCTCTCTATCCAGTACCTTCGTATGTCCGTACTGATCCAACACTCGACGCGGTCGATTCCCGTGGTCACAGGTTAACTTACCCTAAAAAGGTACACTCAAATAAACTGGCCCATACACTTGTGTGGAAGCGAACACTTTCGAACTCACAATCCCAGGTTGTATTCGCCGGAGTAGCCTCCGTTACCTCTTCTTGCGAGAGGCAGTAGACAGATACCAATTGCTCGCTCGAGGAAGTAAAAGTGGGGTAGAAGAAGAGGCCCCAGAACGTCTGGGGAAAAAATAGTACACGGAAAAGAAGGAGCAACGGAGACAGATGTATCAAAGGGGGTGGGTGCAAGGACTCCTTGTCGGTCAGAGGCTGCAACAAAAGACGTGATTTCGAAGAAGAGGTGCGTTACTGTAGCGGTCGAAATGCTCTAACAGTTGCGTGGGCGCCCGAATTTGGAATAGAACGCCACACAGTCGCAGAAGCTAGCAGTAGGAGGTGCGTCCTGCATGACGACTGGGTGGCCAGCGCCATGCACCGTCCCAGGCAAAGAACGATTCCATCTCTGAAAACACCTCCCCCGGGGATTTTACTTGTGTCATGCGGTACATGTAGGTTCCCACCGTCCTGGAGCATGGAACGAAAGCTTCATGCCAGCTGTTAGTTCGACGAACAACCACAGGCAACTTCAGGTGGTTCCGTGTATCCCGAAAGGTCTATCCGCGGGTCACGTGTTGGACAGGAGCAAAAGCACGAAGAGACCAGGCAGACTTTCGAAATACCGCCGCAGGCACTTGTGGCTAGCGCGGAACGTGGACGTGAGGGGTCCGCCTCAGACAAGTCCCCCGGGTCGGTATCTGGCTCACCTCGTTCGTAGCGTAGGTCAACCACGATAGCCAGAGCTGCCCCGCCGCCAGAGACCCATCTTGGGTGAAGCTAGGCAACTCGATCTCCACGAACTCGGAGTACCAGCTCTGAGTTAACCTTGTGTCGAAGTAGCAGCCCTCGACGTGGGGGGCCGAAGGGGCTGACACCGTTAGCGCCCCGCAGTCTTCGCCGCCGATGAAGATCGTAGGCGCCGCGGTGGTGGCTGCTGTTGGAGCGGGGGTAGCCGAGCTGCACCCACCGCAACTAACCGAGAACAGCGTGTCGTTGCTGACCGTCTGGAAATTCGATGTGCCCGTTTCGTCACCTGGCACGTGGTGGTTGTACAAAAATAGCACGCATGAAAAAAGAGCGGGTGTGGCATCGTTGCAGGCTACCGCAGGAAAACTTTGGATAGTGTAGTCGCACTTTAGTTTTCCGACAAGCAATGGCATGCTCTTCGCTTGACCAAGAGTACCTGTATTGACTCCTTACCTGCTGTTGGCTAGGGTCATGTTATTTAGCTGATTACTGGCGCTTGGTTGGGTGATTTCTCCTAGTTTTTTCAAGTTGCCTGATATTTTGAAGTCCTAATTTGCAAATCATCCTGTGACCACGTACGGCGGCTACTATCGGTTGGGCCAGTACGGATACGAGGGGGTGCTGAGCAAAAGACGGAGCATTGTACAACTGCCAAGGCAACGACAACAAGAGCTCTAGGACGGGGACAGGTTCGGTCAAGGACCCGACAGGACGTGTCAGCCTCACTCTGATAAACGGTTACACTTACACATCCATGCAGCATCCGCGGGGTTCACCAATGACGCATCCTCTACTGACGCACACTGCAGGACAGCCGTACTGCTCGTCACGTAAGCCACGCCCCAGAAAAGTGGTCCCTGCAAATGTTCAGTGGCAAAAAGGACGAGCGTTGTCCTACGCGTAAAAACAAGTGAACGACACGGGTGCCGCTCATGTCACGGATATCCAGCGCTCACCAGGCGAACAATACCCCATGGCATGATTGCATCTCCGAGCCCTCTCACCTCGTCGTCGTCGTCGTCTGGGTCTTTCGGGGCCGCGAGTATGGTTTGCCCGGGTGACGATGCAGACGTGATGAAATATACCGGTTCTCCACCTGTGTGCATTTTGTTATTAATAGCATCGACCGCGCTAACCGGCTGACCAATGAAAAGACGTCAGTCAGTCTCAGTGCGGTTGAAAACACAAAACACCTCTAAATGTCACTAACTGGGACCCCGTGAGGGGGCGGCACGGGAAAGACTAACCTATTATCTGTGCTTGTGACATCATCAGCAGGAACATATTATTTAGCCACGTGCACAATGGCTGTCCCATTGTTTCAGTTGTCAATCTCGAAAACGGTCGGACCGTGCGCGTTCGTACCTAAAACGGGCACCCCCGGCAGAAGTTGGAGGGTACAAAACAAAAAGTCCATGTTTCTACGCATTCCTCTGTGTTACCAAGGCCGGTGCGCACACATGCCACCAAAACGTGGAGACTAGCGTCCATAACAAAATATATGAAAGGATCCGACAACAGAACCCACCCACCCCCCCGGGGTAAAAAAGTTCGACCTCAAGGCCCGAAGCATTATCAAACCCAATTCCGGGCACGCGGCACGTTCGCCTCTACTGTACCTGAAAGCAGTGTATCCGAAGCCACGTAACACCCCTCAGCGGAAGGAAACATCGACGACGAGACGAACAACGGAGATAGGCTAGGACACGAGTCCTGGAGAGCACGACCATCTTCTAGCCCCCCCCCGGTGCTGCCGCTGTTCACAAAATTGTTCCTGACGTGCGTTCTGGCCCCGTCGAGAATCCCCCGGCGAGCCACGTCAAGGTTGGGTGGTGTTTGGTACACCTGGAATGCATGATACGGGGTGAGAAGTGGGGTGTGCTGGTGTGCTCGTCTGCGCAATGATGATGGCGTCAAACATGCGAAGCAAACATGCGAAGCCCAAACAATCGAAAACGACCTGACATGCGACACGAGTACAAGGTGCACCACGGAGGTGACGTGCGTGTGGACATGCTCAGCTCTGCTCCTTTGGGGCTGTTTAGTAGTGAGTCCAGATTGGTCCATAAACTCCGGAATGCATCTGGATCCAAACAATCAATCGTGTTACGATCTCTTCACGGAGCCCCCTTTGGAAACATTGCACGCATCAGAGCCATCACACAGAGTGCGACAACCTCACAAATAATAGCATGAGGTGTGGGCTGGGCTGCTGACGCGAGAGATTCGGGAAAAATGTTTGCGCTGCAACCGTGGCGTCCTTAGGCCGGACCCCGTGAACAGCCCGATGTGTGCGGCAAACGAGCCCAGAATGCCGGACGCAGCCGCGGTGGGTCATTTCTTGCGTGTGCTCTACGTATAGACCCTCGGGCTCACAATTTCTGAGCGTCATAGCCTCCCGGTCTGTCTGAATGCACCACCGCAGAAGACGAACCATTTACACAGCTCGCGGGCGGAACCATTGCCATTCATTGCTGTTGTGTCAGTGTGTCAGTGGGTACCAAATCTACATCACAGGTACCTGTGACACGGTCAAAACGGTACACAGAAGAGGGGGAGGAGAAGTAGTAGTAGGAGGAGGCGGAGGAGGAGGAGGGAGAGGAGAAGAAGGAGGAAGAGGAGGAGGAGCCGACTCGAGGGGGTGTAAACGCACGCCGAAAATGGCATTTTTCCGGTCTGGCGTGCAGTGAAGCTCGAGGGAATGAATAACCCTAGCATACTTATAAAATGTACATATAAATAGAATGGTAGGGGGTACGCGAACGAACGTCACGTGGTAACGTGCGGAATAATAATTGTGATTTACATAAATAATTGACGCGTTTTCCGTCGAGCTTTCGGGTCCTTCTTTCACGCGCGCAGAGGCGCGGCGCCACTCTAGGTTTTCAGGTTCACTGAAAATTGATTCGAGAATGCGATGCGCACGATGTGGATAACTATCGTGTGGTTTCCTCACCAACAACGCGTCTTGGCTCAGGCATGTTAGGTGATTTTTGGTGCCAGTGCTCCATCTTCATTCACAACGACAGGTCAACATTTGGGAGTGAATACCGTTCTATCCCTGGGGTATACAGTAGGTGTCCCGATATGGTGCCGGATGAATAGTGCCAACGTCCGGTTCAGTGCCGGTAAAATTTCTCGACACAGACACAGGCCTGAATAGTGCCGGTTTGGCACTATTCAAGGCTGCCCGCTATAGTGCCGGTTCAGGCACTATCGAACCCATCAATAGTGCCGGTTCAGACCCCCCACACAGCCTTTTTTCGCCTCAAGCCTTCCACGCCAACATGATTCGGAGACGGTTTCCCTTCGACCTACAAGTATAGCTCGGTTTCTCTCGGTACGCGTGACGTCTTCAAATGTCACGGTATACCGATCGACCAGGTTCCACCATTAGGCTGGGATTTCAGTAGTAGTGAGGCGAGCGAAAAGGAAGATGGTGGTAGTGACGAAGGATATGGAAAATATAGCCAAGGATAGCCGTGATGATGCAGGAGGAAAATTGGCGTTGAGGGGGACAACAAGAGTTTCGAGCGAGATGACCTTCCTCACAACAAACGCCGCAGGGGCGCAGAATTTAGAGATGAAAGTCCGAAAATAGTGGGAAAATATTTGTGAAGAGTGGTAAAAAATAATTTCTAAGGAAGGATGAAAACATTCCGAGACGAACGCGTGTTCAAAGTAGTAAGCCTTGGCAGTCACGTAGTTCTCCTCTCTCTGTTGCTACCATTTCTGTCTTTGTCCAGAGAATAGCTCAGCCTCCTCCATAACGCCCTCTCACGGCCTTGAGAAACAAATATTTTCTGTTATTGACCGCACTGAGACTGGCGTCTTTTGGTCGGCCAGTCGTTTTTCTTGCTTCTGAAGGCTTGGTCTTCTCTCTAGCTTTTTATCGAAGGAACAGGGGAGTTCGTTATCTTCTTCACCAGTTTTTTAGGTTGCATCTGATTTTTGTGTGCTCATGTAAGGAGCACTACATCCATCCATGTTTTTTACCTCCAAATGTACATCGGGTGCGTGCATGAGCGTCTTTCTTTCGCTGTCGAGGTTGCCTGAATAATAGTGCTACGACCGACCTTCTTCCGACAACACATAATAATAATTTGATAGCGAGGTGAACTTTTATCGGGCAGCACGGTCTACGGTTGAAAGGCAGGAGCAACGTTTCACTAGCGAGTGCTTGCGCTGAGGTGGGAAGAGAACAACTGCTGTGCAGCAAATTTATCTGGTCAATCAAGTTAATTTTAATTTGACCAATGCTGCCGTGTTTTCGACAGTCCAAGAGCCTCACAAAACTTAATGAAGCTCGCCCACGTCGCCCACCCCACGATTGATCCAAATACCGTTCGTTTGGTACTCTGTCAGCCCCGCAAAGCGTAAGCGCTGCACTCTGAAGTCGACCAGTCCTGAAAAGTGCCAAGCCGGCACTATAGAGGGATTTTCAGACCCTGAATAATGCCGGTTTGGCACTTTTGAGGCACAATTTTGAATAGTGCCGGTGCCCGATATAGTGCCGGTCAAATCGCCTGGACACATACCGGCACTATATCGGGACACCTACTGTATCTACATTGTTTTGCGGGAGATTATATCGGGAACCGTAACTGCATCCTACTATATCACTTTACTGTCAACGTTGTCGTATTTTGGGTTCGTCCTTTCGTACAACAAGGGGACAACAAAGAAGTGACAACGCAAACAGTTGCGTCACGAAAATAGGTGTGAGACATCGCAATTTCTACTCCCGCAAATTTCCCCACCGATGCACAAGCACTCACAGATGCAAACCCTGGTGACATGTACCACTCTGCGGGTTCACCGTCTGGACGTCTGGACGTCTGGAACTTTGAATACGAGCCACTTCTTCTTGCAAGCTACTGCTGTACACGAAGCACTTGTACTCTGTAGGTCGTGTTCTGCCATAGCTGTGAACTTCAAGTTCACTCAAAGAGTGTGCTAGGGCCACATTTACATGGCTTGAGCCATTCCACAATCAGCCACGGCCATGGGCATGATCGTGAGTAGGAGAAAGCTGCGCTGGTTGATGCGTTACAGCGCTCACGCAGCTCCGAGGGATGCTGTGTACGTACGTGACGCGTTCAAAAAACCAGCTGTCGAGCTACTTTGACAGCTGGCTTCATTCACGGATGGTGAATCTGCGTACCATATCTATGTAGGTCTAAACGACACATGCATAACATACGGCCATGGACGGCCGCAGCGAGCCGCAGACTAGCCTCTTCGCTGCTGATGACCACCACCACCAAAAAAAGTCTCAACTCTGTCTGGGGCCGAAATGCGGCGGAAGAGCCACTGCAAGCTGACGGCCTCTTGCGAATTGTTGTGCTGCGGATGGACATGGTGGTCCTGTTGATGCGCGCGTTTTGGTTTCGGACTCCATGCAACCGTAAAAAACAGCAGCCGCTATCAATGCTGCTGTGGTATATGACAGAGAAACACTACTCTACCTATTCTCGTGTGTCTCACTCGCCTTCAACGACATCGGACAGGTCGTGGCAAACACGGCTCGCCCCGCGGATTTCGAAAAACGAATCACCCCGCTGGCCTGTGGTGATGTGACCTCCTGTAGACACGTCGAGGATGCGGTAGAGTCAGTGGTGCCGGCGACGAGGGAGGGAGGGACCGACAAGCATCAGGCCCCGGCGACGAGGGAGGGAGGGACCGACAAGCATCAGGCCCCACAGCCACGGAGCTCATGTATTGGAAGAACTTTCACTGACCTGTAATATTTACGCATTCAAGACAAGATCACAAGATCACCCGATGAACTGAGCTCTTGGGCCAGTCTTGGTTGGGCCGCCTGACAGTCTCGTCACCTAGGTCGCAGGAGGTGAGGACGTGGGACAACCGATGCCCTTCAACCTACTGCTGTAGAACAGACTTGTCATACGGGGTGAGGGGCTGGATCATAGGCCTACAAAAGCAGCACCAGTGGATGAAGCGAACAGCTGGACCTCCTGGCAGCGGTGTGCCCAGTGTCTGAGCAACAAACAGACAAACAGCAGCGGGGCCCAGGAGGAACTTTACTCTTGCGCCGAAAAGAAACGGATTTACGGCGCTATAAGCTCTTGCCAGCATACCGCACAACCTCCTGCGTGGCGACCACCCACACACGCTGCACACGGCAAGGCAGGAGAAGGAGGAGGCGCCAAGGTGAGCACCGCCCGGATCAGCCGAGAGTAGAGACAGCTCGTCCTCGAAACGGGTGAGTGTTGCGCGCGTTGCTGTCCTGGTGGTGGGGAGGGATAATCTTCTTCTCATCATTTATTTCTCTTCTGATATGTCTGCATTTACTTGGATCCGTTTCAGGCGGGTCATTGTCACCCGCTCGATGGCCCTGACATCCTCCACACCACTTACTTGAGGCAGCGATTGCATCGACAACGAGACTCTGTGTGCCGTTTTGGGTTTTCTTTCATCACTCACTATAGTATGTAGAACTTGCTGCATGGCACCGAAGAACACACAATGCACGCTCAAATCTCCATCACTGCAATACTGACAGTTTGCTAAACCCCTCAGCATGGGACACCCATGGGTCACCAAGGCCGGTCCCTGAACTCCCCACGAAGTGGCTACCGTGGGCATTTCAACCTACAACTCGCCACGGATATATCAACCTGGCACGTAGCCATTGGCACAATAACCTAGAACTTAGCCACCCAGCGCCAACCTAACGTGGCTTGGGGTTATGGTTGGCTTTTATTATAGCCTCCCGGTATTTCCGGTAATAGTCTCATGCCCGTTAGACTACAAGACTAAATAGAGCAGATAATTTACTGAGTATGGTATTTTTTAGGAGTACACTGATTCCGGTTGAAGGGCACTAAATAATTGGCTGCCCACGGGCGGTTTCCCAAAACTGTAGAAAGTGCAAGTGTGGGAGACCCACTACACTGCTTTCCAAATACCCTCTTTATTGCAAAGCACTAAATGTACATCCTACACACTCACGTAGTCGCACTGCTCTATAGTGAGCGTTGAAAGCGCGACTTGACCAGTTATCTTCTGTTGCGTTCGTTTGGCTGGTACATACATACAGATGCATGATTTCATCACAGGAAGGACCTTCACGACTTTTGAATTGAGATCTGCATACATACGCTAACAACGCTACAATACGCAACGTTGTCGGGGGGCGAGGTACGTTGCCGCAATGCCGCAACAGGCAAAAAACACCCAATGCGACCTGAATTCTGAAAGTACATTGTCCAGCACGAGCTCCGAGCAACGCTAGAGTGGTTGTCTTGCAAGCCTAGGGGCAAGAGAGACACGGTAGCTCGCCGGGGGGGGCGTACTCTTATGTTTTGCATGCCTTAGCGGCTAGATCATTGACCACGCGTCCTCGAGAGGACGGAGCATTGTTCCCGCAGGACCGATCACCGATGGCCAATCGTTCCTTCCTACTTTGCCGAAGGTGGCTCAAGAATGTCTGTCCTAGTCTATCTATCCTTTCGATATCACTTCCCGCCTTTTCAACCCACTTCCTATGCCCCAGTACAGCGAATGTCTTCTCGTGGCTATCCCATGCCTCAAACATCTCCCTGTACTTTTCTTCTACTTTTCCAGGCTCAGTCATGTAAACTTCCCTCTCCTTCTTGTACAGCCGACATTCTGCGACTGCATGAACACGGTCTTCGCACTCGGAGCCGCAAATCACATTTGATCTTGGCGTCTTCATCGTCTACCTTCCGAAGTCTTCGGCTACGTTCTCGAAGGCCGATGTCCCCGGTCCTGAATTTGACGTTCAGCTTTGTCCCTGCATCCATTGGTCCATGTAGGTACTCCTTGAACCCTATTCCTTCTTTCAACATTCCGTACACTTGTATGCCCGCCTTATCCTTGGTTTCTTTTCTTAGATTCAGTTCTTCTCTCTCGGCAAAAGCAACAGATATTTTCTCCTTGAACCCTCCTATTGTAGACCCTCCGTATCCAGCGTATCGTCTTCCTCAATTTCGAACCCTTTCCATACGTGACCTACAATCAATCTTGACCCACTCCGTGGCACTCCGTGGGTTGTCTACCCCTCTTCTTGTTTTCCCCCTTCGCCCCCCAGGTTATTCTCGGCAACCTCTCCCCTCCCATGCCGCACATGCGATACTGCTATGTCAGCTTCCTTGCGTCTCGTCCCGATCGTAGAGATTGAATCCCCAGTTCTGCGCTGACGGCTGTATTACTTGTGCGCTTTGAGCATCCTAGGATGACTGTCGCTGCTTTCATCTGCGTCGCCTCGAGCTCTTTGACTACCTTCTTATTTCCTTCCCATACTTTTCCGGCGTACTCTAGCGGTGGTACGATTTCGCTCTTCAAAACCGTCAATTTGATGCGTGTGTCGAGGCGCCGGTTTGCGAGTATTGGGTGCAGCTTCCCTGCTCGTGCTTTGCCGTTTTCCGCTACCTTCGACATGTGTGCATTCCGCGAGCAGTCTTTTGCGATCTCTACTCCGAGGTATGTGTACTGGTCCACTGCTGCAAGCTCCTCGACCCCCCACTTCCATCTATGTTCTACTGGTCCCTCTCTGTCATCGTTGCATACGGTAGCTCGCCGGGATTGGAAAAAAAAGTTTGTGGGCGTGGTGGCGTTGTCAGGAGGACACGTACGTGCGTTTCCCTCCAGCACGTCGTAAGCCAATTTCTCGCTTTCTAAACAAAGGACGGACGTGAAACCAAGAGCGTGACCCCCATACACAGGTCTCTTTCGTTAGGGAGGTACATAGATTCATCCATTCAGCAGGGCATCTGTGCGTGCATTTGCGGCAGAATAAACATTTGTCCATTATCAAGTGGTATGAAAAATGGGAAGACAGACGCGTATTTTGCAAAGCTGAATATTTACCACACCAACACCTTTACGGCCCGTTTTGATCGGATGAACTAACGGCCAACCCACTTTCTCACCGAATGAAAACCATGCACCACTCCCTCGCTTCTCGATGGTGTTTTGTTTGTGCGCGGTCTACAGCAGTGGGGAGAGAGAACGGGGCTGTGTTTTGTCCTCCTGTTCTCTCGAAGGGCGGTTTTTCGCTCTTCAACTTACGCAAACAGTCTTTTGGCCTCTTTCCAGGCTTCACAACCGTGTTATTGCACTCCCGGCGAGATTCGTCCCTATTCCAGTCGCCAAAAGCGTGGAGGTAGTGACTACGGTTGCTCGGAGCTCTCTGCAACCTCCTCTCGATATCAACCTGTGTGCCCCCATAACAGCGGTGCGACAAAAATCTTGGTCGTGAATAATACTCGAAACACTAGTCCAAACGTTGTTTGTTGGGGGAACAAATACCGACGGCCGTGCAAGTATTGACAAAGCTGCTGCCGGTGAAACGTTGCGTTTCCAACAACCATTTAATAAAATTAGCAGCGGCCAGTACTCTGTGTTTGGTCAATGTATGCCCGAGAGCTCACAGTTTGCCAAGAACACGCAAAGCAGGTCGTCGCCAGCCTCGCTTCAGCCTGAGGGCGGGCCCACTCGTGACAACCATCCGGGCCCACTCGTGACAACTAGATAGGATGACACGGGGAAGGACCCGGATTACCGCGATTCGAAAATCGCCTGGAGTCGAAAAACAAAACGATCTACAGTAATGTGTCTGGTGTCTGTGTCTTTCACGAAACACTTCTGAAAGCCATGAACTGGGACCCCATGAAGGGGCGGCATGCGTGGAGTCTGTCTGTGTGTGTCTGCTTGTATATTTCCACATATAGTCTGCATGGTTTCCGACCTCCGGCGACCAGTTCATTCAGCAACGTTCCCAATCCAGGGCTTCCCCGAAAACAAACAAGTTAGCCGGACCTATTGATGACTAATTGTTTCCTTGCCTCTGGGCACCAGTTGGCGTTCTGAGCTGCAGAAAACTGTGATTGATTCCTCGGTGGCAACTAGTATCGTTTTCTTGGTGCCCAACGGCTCTCTACTGTCTGGTGTGTACGCTGTATGAGTGGTTTGTGGGTACCTTTTAGTCTTTTTCAAAAGCACTTCACAACTTTGTTAGCGTCTCCTAAATCTGATCCATCTGCACGACGTGTTCTTTTTTCTCCCCCCTCCCCAACTACCACATGCAGAGGCGCGCGGCTTCGTCTCCTTCATCGTCTGGTGGCGCGACACAAGATGGCAGAAACTGTCTTGCAAAGGCTGTTCTGGTGTACGATGTTGCTCATGACGATCTCGGCAAACCACGCGCAAACCGATGCTGACTACGAGCTGGTGTGCGAGAATGATTCAAATTTGGATCGAGGTGACGGACTCTGTGATGACTACTTAAATGAGCCCCTTTGCAGATACGATGGCGGCGATTGTTGCAGCTGCACCTGCGATCGGTCGCTTGTGGACAGCACAACAGATGACTCCGGCTACGATGTCCACCCGTGCGGAGACAACCTGTTCAACTGCATCGATCCTAGTGCTCCTGATTTCGACCGCCTACCTGTCTACGGCTGCGGCAGCATGCCATCGGTTCCTCCTCGCTGCCCATCGGAAGGGCAGAGCCAATGGGTCGTGGAGGACACGGCGGGGGCATCCGCTCTAGCGAATGCGGTCAGCAATTGCTCCGGGGGGAATTTCGATGTGGACTGGAGGGGGCACGTCTTTGTCAACACTACGCTCTGGGTGGTGGATGGCACGTCTCTCACGGTAAGTGGAGCGGGAGAAGATGCCGTAGTTGACGGAGGCGGACACACCAGACCGTTTGTCGTCGTGAATGCGTCGCTGCATCTTGACGGTTTAGCCGTGGAAAATGGCGCCGCCGATTTTGGTGGGGGGATCTTCGTAGGAGGTTCCAGGCTTACTCTCAACGGCACGAGGCTTTCCAACAACACAGCCTTGATTGGAGGAACGGCTTACGTCGATGCTGAGTCGATTGTGTCTTGCATCGGGGCGAACGAGATATCGCATAGCACTGCTCTCAACGGTGGCAGCCTCTTCATCGACGGCGGGTCAAGCGTGTCGTGGGAAGCGTTCAGCTTTCTTGAAAACCAAGCAGCTGCTGTGCTTATTCGAGGCGCATCCACGCTGTATTGGAGCGGAGACACCACATTCATAGCCAATGGCGTGCTCGCCTCAGCCGTGACACAGTACAGAGCGCACACATTGGACATCTTGGGCGGTTCGAACGTTTCTTGGGATGGGAAAACCACCTTCGCGGACGGCTACCAGGGCACGGCGGTGTTGGTCCAAGACTCGAACTTGTCTTGGAGCGGAGAGACGCTGTTCACGAACAACACCGAAAGCGGGTGCATAGACGTTAGGAACTCTCACGTTTCATGGAGCGGCGTGACCAGCTTCGAAAACAACCATGGCGGCACTTCAAGCAGTGTTCGGTCGGTCATATCCATAAGCAGTGCGGGGTCTGTGTCGTTCAGCGGCCGCACACAATTCGTGAACAACACGGCCAGTCATACCGGGGGGGCAGTTCGTGTCGGATATGGCGCCGCCCTCGAGTGGAGCGGGCCAACAATCTTCCACAACAATACCGCCAGCACCAATGGGGGAGCCTTGTACGTCACAGACGGCAATGTTTCTTGGTCTGGCCAAACTTTGTTTGACGGAAATTCCGCAATCGACGATGGCGGGGCCTTATTTATCGACACCGGCGCCACGGTGACCTGGAGCGGAGAAACGACATTCGCAGGAAACATGGCCACTGTCAACGGTAAGTTCTCGTGGGAGTACAGTAGCGAGGAACTGGGGTGTTTCGAGGTCAGAAGAACGACATACTACTGAGAGCAGTGATGCCTGCACTTGATTGCTCTTGGAAAGGAAAGACATGTGCCATCCGCCCATTAATGCGAAAAACCGTGATGGTCTAGACTATTGCCTTGTTCCGCAAGTCCGTTGGTATACGGGACGTGCTTATCCTCGGAGAGAATGCCGAAGCCTACCGATAGAATGCCGTTAGAAAGATATTGGGAACTGCATTGAGCCCAATCAGGTATCGCTCACACCAGACTCAAAACGGCGTGGGAGCAGAGCTCGCAACTTTCCTAATACGTTCGTAGAGCTGTTCAATACCTTTTTACCGATTTCGGCTTCGCACTTCGATAGGAGGCGCTATTGGAACAGCACTGGAGCCCGAGGTGGGCGGATCACTTGCCTCGCTCGTGGTGAACGGAAGCACGGCCTTTGTCGACAACACCTGTGAAGGCAGCGGTGGCGCGATTAAGACCTCCGGCGCCGTGAGCTTGGCGCTCGAAGACGTGGTGTTCACGGGTAACTCTGCTCAATCCAGAGGCGGGGCCTTGTACATTTCCAACACTGCGGTGGGACCGACCCTTGTCGGCTTGACGTTCACAGGCAACACAGCTCACACCGGCGGAGCGGTTTACGTCACAGCCAGCGGAGTCGACGCTGTTTTTGGAGATGGGTATCCCACCACGTTTGCCGGGTGTTACTTTGCGGACAACTTTGCGGACCTGTCAGGCGGGGCTATTGACTCTTCTTCCGGGGACGACAGCATCGAGAGCTCCGACTTCATCAGCAATAAGGCCGTCATAGGAGGGGCGCTACGGCTTGCCGGCAACGATGTATCGATAAAATATTGCACGTTCGACGGCAACGCAGCCGGTACCGTGGACGGAGGACCGGCTGTATCGAACGTCGGCGACCTGGACGTTTGGAATTCGGTCTTCAGGAGGAACTACATAGAGTGCCCTCCGGGATCCTTCGTTGACTATTACGAGTCAGAGGTAGGTGACAGGACGGTTCATTTCCATCTGGTCACACAAGAGTACCGATCGAAGGAAGCACGCAACCACGGACCACGGTGATCTGCCCAGTCTTTGGTATCGAACAAGTGATTTCCTCATTGTCTTCCTCTTTCTGTGCGTTGTACGCCATCATCCTCCCCTCTCTGAACGATTCGTGGTGTATCCTAAAGCGTCCGCGTTTCGGCTTGGGCAGTACTGGTATCCGTCATCTAAGGTGATGTTCGCAGACGTGTATTATGTCGTGGTTACTTGGTCAATTTTGTCAAGAATGGCACGTCTTCCACAGAATACTTGATACTGGTGCGATAACACCAACCACTGCTTGCGAACCGGCATTCGCGTCAAATCCCCTTTTTTCAGGGCGGGCGCTATGAAGCCGTCTGTGATGGCTGTCCGGCAGCCGACGACGGGATCACCATGGGGGTTGAGAACCTGGTCCCAACATGCACGGAGACGCTCGAGAACACCCGAAGCGATGGCGCCAACACTTCGATAGAGGATATTCGCATCGACCCCGGGTATTGGCGGGCGACCACAACCACCACTACAGTCCTTGCTTGCTACAATGCCGACGCCTGCCTTGGGGGCATCACGGGGGAGGCTGGCTACTGCCGGGAAGGGTATTACGGCCCGTGTAAGACCATACTTGAAGCGTTTTGTTTATGGCCCTAAGACATACGTAAGAACCATGCCATTACGGAGTTGGGTGGACATTCTGGGATCTTGATCGAAGGGAACGTCGAGAAACGGGATACTCCGGACCACACCTTCTAGCCCCAAATGTGGTGACCCCTCGGTCAAACGGTCACGCGCTAATTTTGTGACTTGTTCTTTTGATGCCTGTAGGCCGGCAATAATTGATGTGTTTCGTTACCAGGAATTGTTTTTTCAAAGAATAGCCTAGTTTTTTATTCTCATGCAATGGCGATGTATGTATCCATGACGAGATAGCCAAAAGGTCATCTCTGTGACGAACACGCCCCGCCCCCTCTCCTGCTGGCGATGCTCTCTTCTTTCGCGTTGAACACAGACTGCGCGATCTGCACGGAAAACTACGGTCGAACTATGGCTTTTGAGTGCACCAAGTGCTCCTCTGGCGAGGGCGTCGCCGTCGGTGTAATTTTCGTTTCGGCTTTGGCAGTGGGGGGCGCCGCGTTGGTGGCTTACTTGGTGTCGAACGAGCGGGAGGGGGGCGGAGGCGGGGGCTTGATCGTCCTGGTGAAGGACAAGGTGTCTTTCCGGTCGCTCAAGATCGTCGTCGTTGTCTGGCAGATTTTGACCCAGGTAAGGTTTTGCGAAGAAAGTGGGTGCTATTCGCCACTCGCGGTGGTGTGCAGGTGTATGAAGAAAAAAAAAAACGCGATATTTACCGTCGGTGGCTTAAACCTTTGTATTCACCCTGCGAACTGAGGCTGCTGATAGTCGGGGTTCGGGTCATAAAGGGTTTTTCGATCAGCTGAACGATCGCCTCTTCGCACCTCCACGGACAAAGAAAACGGCCGCCCCGGCTTGTTCTCGAGCACAACAACCATTTGGTTCTTGATGAAAGGTGTCTTTCGAAAAGGCCCACCCTGTTCGAGCTTGATACCACCCCGAGCTTGTCGACAATTCTGGCGGCGTTTTCGCACCTGTAACTCCTCACTTCTCCACCCGAATGCTTGTTTTTGGTTGCGCCGTGGTTGTTGTCTCAAAACAGTTCTCGGACGTGGCGAACGTCACCTACCCTCATATCTACCAGCGGTTTTTGGATGTCATTGACGTCCTCAACTTCGACATTGGGTGGGTGATTTCAGCTGGGTGCGTCGTCGACTTCGACTTCCACGATCATCTGCTGACGGCCACTATCGGGCCCATCATCGTCGTGGGTGTCCTAGGCGCGACCTACGCGGCGGCCTCGTATCGGAATCGTGGTTCGGATGAAGCCATCGCCAGAGTCTTCCGCAAGCACGTTTCGGCCGTGCTCCTGGTGACCTTTCTTGTGTATTCATCGGTGTCGTCGACCGTATTTCGGATGTTCGTGTGCGACCCACTCGCGGACAGCAATTCCTATCTTCGTGCGGACTACAGCATCCAGTGCAGCTCCACCAAGCACCGAGCTCTGCAGATCTTCGCCGTTTTCATGGTCCTATTGTATCCCGTAGGCATCCCTCTATTTTATGGCATCCTCCTCTATAATACCCGCGAGGCACTCAAAGATGGGTCTTGTAGACAGGCGCATCCACAAGCCAAAACCATCTCCGCTCTTTGGGAACCGTACACGCCCAAGCGGTACTACAACGAGGTGGTTGAGTGTGGCCGGCGGATGCTGCTTACTGGGGTGGTGGTCTTCATTTATCCCAATAGCGCGGCTCAGATTGCTATATCTCTGCTGATGACCTTCGCGTTCTTGGTCATATCCGAGGTGCTTGCTCCGTTCGCTTCTGCTTGGGATTGCTGGGTCTCACGCTGCGGACACATCTTAATTTTCGTGACCATGTTCGTTGCGCTCTTGCTCAAAGTTGATGTCTCGGACGAGCGTGAAGGTAGCCAGAGACTGTTTGCAGGAATCCTTGTGGTGACGAATTTGGTGTTATTTGGCGCCGCCGTGGCGGAGATGGTGTGGATGTGGTGTGCGGTCAAGATGGAGGAGAATGGATCGCCGTGGTCTGGAAGAGTCCGTGGCGTAAAGGACTTCGGCGTTGTTACCTCGCGCGCAGGCGGTTCTGAGTGCTCGCTCCCAGAACCGGAAGTTGGTAGCATCCCCCCCCGCTCAGAAACATGAAGTCCGTGTTGGGTGTAAGATCTGCTTTCCCACGTTTTAGTTGTCCTTGGCTTTTTTGGGGGCTCATGATCCGTATTTCGTGCATTGGCATACATGGAGAAACAGCAGGTACGATTATCGGTCGTCTTCGCCATGAAAAGTGCATAGTGTTCCGGAGTTTGAATGTACGTAGAGTGCGGGAAGGGCGGGACAGTACTGTAGCTCTCGATTGAAGAAGTTAGCAGGGGACAGGTCCATTGTAGCCCCCCTCGGGTTGGTTAGTTGTGGGTGAAAACAAGCGGCCGCTCTCGCTCGGTCGATGACACCCACAGTCTTTCATTTGCCTTGTTTGCCGGTATGTCACATCGGAGCGTGGACATGCCAATATTTTCTAGCGTGAAACAACAATTCTGCGAAGATATCATTTAGAAGGCTGATATCATATTTTTATGGAGGATCGAAGAATGTATCGCGAAGTACGTACGCTCTGGAGTTTTGCGCACGCGCAAAGCGCTCCGTGTTTGTACCCTGTTTTTGTTTTTGTTAGTTGTGTGCGCGCTCTTGGCCAAAGTCCCACCGCCGTGTTTCTTAGACCCAAGAGCGAAGAATCGTGTGGAATGCGACGTAGGGCGGAAAATGCATCTCCTTGTGCTACGCACGCGCACGGAAGGGTGCGAAACGTTTTGTACGTCGTGGTGAGCATCTGCGCTCGGCTCCCGTTTCCCAAACACGTACGTATCGAGTCGTGGCATGATAGACCCGTGTCACCTCATACGAACAGGTGCTACAGCGTACACTGGCAACCACAGATCAGCCCTGATGGTGGTGAAAATAAGCTTGTTAGCACAACGTTTCGGATCAAAGGGTGGGTCCAGGGTGGGTCCGGCCCTTTCACTACGCAAGAAACGACAACTGCGGTCGAAACGGCATGAAACTGTACACCAGCAGACAAACGCGGATGGATGCCCTTTAACTGTGCAGGGTAGAGAGATCGAGAGATCGGAACGGTTTTAATGTGACGACAACAGCAAGAGTCTGCCCACCTGTCCCCACCACCAGAAAACGAAAACATGAAAACTGCTGTACTCGATATCCCATCGTGCTGGCGTCTGCCAGGCCAACACACCGGCACTACATTTCCAGAATATGCAACTTGAGCAACTGCACGTCATGTGTGTCACACGAGTCATGGTCACTTTCGCGGGCACCCGCGCTACCGATGCCCTGCGACTGCTCCACCACCCGATATGCTGAACGAGCTTCTAAAGCATACCCTCAGCTATCCCACAATGACAAAAGCAATGACCCCGAGACGCAACCAATGACAGGAAGTGGCCTAAAACGCACCCCCGTACAATCATATGCAGTGGAATCTGCGTAGTTCCATCGGGAAGAGGGTGGAGTTCCTGCGGACCTCGACCTTCCTCTCTACTGTACACGAACTAATGAAGTAATAGAGATATGAGGATATGACATACTGAACAGAAACAAACTACGGTAACGCGAAAACAACACAAGAGAAGTTTTGTTTCTTCCGGAGCGAAAAAGATTGCACGTGCATTTCCTGAAGCAAGGAGGCTCAGTCGCCGTCTAGCCGCCCGCTTGCCAAGACAAGGAAGACTCTACTACTGCTGTAGAACCGTATATACTAACTGCTATGCTACACGGACATGGACACGGACATTCTCGAGGCGACGACACCTCCTCACACGCCCATCACCTTTCTGTTCGCAAGACGACTCAGCGTGTCTTACCCCCAACCTTCTTGTTACTTTCTGCAAGAGATGGTCGCTTTGGCTTTCGACCCACAATGACAGCAGTCGTCGGGGGGGGCAACTCTCCCTATGTCCTGGTACAGACAGTATCGGCACGTTCGTGCCGGTATCACCTCGGAGGATCCACGCTTCAGACAGCTCAGTATCGCCTGCTTCGGCCACCGAGTCGTGAGATACGACCCCATAGATGGTAGGGTAACAAGCTGCCGACAGGTTCTGGCACACTTTACCGTCGAAATCAACTATGATATGCAACCAGCCAACAGCTGCACCTTCTTTTCCACATCACCACATCGACAGCATGTCCAACAAAAGCTCCTCCAGTATTGAATACCATCACTTTCCACCCTCAGCGAATATGCGCTTGGCGTTCTTGACCTTTTCTCTATCGAGCTCATCCAGAGCCTCCGTGCAGAAGCCCTCGAGTTCCTTCACTTTGCCCTCCAAATCGGCCACCGACTCCTGCAAGACAAGATGTTCAGCAAAAATAAACGCGGAACGTGGCGGTGGTGTTGGTGGCGGAGTTCAGGCATGCGACCAGATCTTCCACAATGCCTGCCCGAATGATGGGAACGGGCAAAGAAAATAAACCACGGTAGCTAGCTTCCGCCTCGAGCAAACACAATGTAGTCAAGATGCTTGGCGGGGGGAGGCGGCCACCACTCTCCATCGCTATTAGTCTTAACCCACAACGGAACAACATCATTCGCAGTGATTCCTCGTCAGGTCCCGAGAACATCAACACGGTGCCGGCGGGAACGGATGCGTTTCGTTTCGTTGCAATTTGTCCCTTCCAAGGAACGAGGTGATGAAAGAAAGAATGCAATACTCCTCAACGGAAAAAAAGGGGAACATATGGCCAACAGGTCACAGAGTGCATATCGACGTCGCATGAAAAATCGGTATCCCTCTGTACGAAAACGAAAAACGAAATAGAAACAAAGAGAAACGGACACCCATGCGACTAGGGGGGAAAACAAGAAAAACGTGGACATGGCGGAAGACATTCGCTCTAAGCCGATACATCCAATTGGAATCAGACGGCCAGTAGGTCGTGCGAATGACTCATGCGTTGCTCTCTCCTCTCGCCTATTTAACAAACCGCCCCATGGCTCCAACAATCGCTGGGGTTTTCAGTACTCACCGGATTCCGTCACAGCGATGGAGGCCACAAAATAAATAACACCCGGATGATTTAGGTAATACATCTTTCTTTAAAGGACGGGTATGTTCAAAGGTCAGAGGCTCGGACCCCAGTCTTAGATTCTAAGGTTACCACGAGACACAGTCGGTTTGTTCGATACCGCAAGAATTTTCCATCTGGTCACTCGTTTGGCAATGAGATATCGAACCGAAGCGTGGAAAATATCGAAGTATCGGCCTCCACAAACACAAGCATCAACCACACCCAGGACGCGCGTGTACCCAAAAAGACAACTCCATGTACGCACGGCACAATGTAGCTCATTTCATCCATTCATTCAGGTGCAAGCCAGCTGATGGGTATCACACATCCTCACCTTGACCTTAACACCTGATGTCATGGTACAAATAGAAATTCGCATATTTCGGCGCAAACCACCGATCTTTATTTTCCATGCGCGTGCTACTTTTGGGCGTGTCGTGATCTCTCACACAGACACAGAAAGGGCAGCGCTATTGATGGCCTAGACCTTGCTTCTGACTTTGCTACGTAACGGTATGTCGGCAGCCGCGTACTGTACCTTCAACTGCGTGTTGCGGATTGCCATGCGGGCCAGAGCATCTTGGGATACGTCCCTTCCGCTGTTGGCTGCATCGCGCTCTCGGGCCATGGCCTCCATCTCATCCAGTCGAGACTCGGCGTCATTCCTGCAAGTGTGACAAAAAAGTAAACAATGTGAATGAAGTTAACCTAGGGGTGACGATTGACTCCACGATGAGAGCCGGTGCCTGGGGTATCGTCTTCATTAGCCCCGCGAGAGACTCAACAAGCTACTCTTCCACTGGAGGCCACAACAGGGGGGATACCGCTTCGTACAACATTGGTCGTGGAACAGCAGTAGTCTTGCGATTTCAACTCATCTACCACCATGAGATTGGGCATAACACCTCATGACTTCTCGAAAAATACCACGCACGTTGAATCGTGGAATACGAAAAACGTCCACGAGCAAAAGAAAGTGGACTATGTAAATCAAACCACATAAAAATGTCCTGTTCCGTGAAGCGTGAAGGCGGATTGTATCTGGTCAACGGTCAATGCAGGGCGAAAAACAACGCCATGGGAAATATGGCGAACCCGGGCGATGGATTGCGGCTAAACGGTAGGTAGGGTCAGGAGGGGTAGTATCAGCTCAGTACACAAAGAGAGAGAGAGAGAGAGAGAGAGAGAGAGAGAGAGAGAGAGAAATTTCGGGACCTGACCAAGCGGTAAAGACTTCAGGACGTGCGCCGACCGGCTTGAGCGACAATTCAGAACCCAGCACGTTTGGCCCACTATCTACGCGACACAATTTGAAGTCAATGTACACTCCGTGTATTCTAAAAATACTTGTATGCAAGTATGTTCTACACGGTCTTTCCCATTCCGTCAGAGTGTTTCGCATATTGGAACCATACAACGTTGAGACGTTGGATCGGTTGACTACCGCAAATGATACAAGATAACACAGCCCCTGGACCAATTTGCAAATGTCGATTTCTCAACAGCAGAAAGAGTCATAGCGCCGAAAACGGTGGCGTTGAAACTGTCTCGTCGACAACTTTCCGAAAATTTATTATTTCATTTATGCATCCTCTTCGTCGTGGCGTAATCGAGCTTTGAAAATTGGTCCAGGGGGTTTGTAATCTTGTGTCATATACAGCAGGTTACTGCCAGATTCTCGTTCGATCCTCTCATGTGCCTCCTTATACCACTAGCCCACGCCAGGCATAACGTTTTGGAAGACTCGAGAATGACGCAAGGCTACTTCACGTCTGCGCACCATCGGCACCTTTCCAGCTTTGTTTCGGCATTCGAAAGCCCGAAAAAAAGGGGGTCGGAACATCATCCTGTACCTAGATTATCATGCACGCACGTACTACGGGCAAGGGTAGACTCTTCTCCCACCACGACACATCGGAAAGGTGAGTACACGTAGACACCGTCGATACCTGAGAGCAGTAGCTTCTTGTTGGAGAACGTGTTCCCTCCGAGAGGCACTCGCGGCAGCCTCCACCTTCTCGTTCTGGAGGGCCTCCACCTGCCCAAGACAGCATCATGCACGCGAGAAACGGACCGAGTGGAACGCCAGGTTACATCATCACGGAACTGAGTGTAAGGGCTGAAGGAGCGTTGAACCTAAGGTCCTTTTCGGCCATCGCTCATGGCCGCTGGCTGTATCCAATGAGCACTGTACGACTTCTCGCCATTAAGAGGCTTTCCAGCGGAATCAAATCACCACGCAAGGAAAACGACACACTACATTCCAGACAACGTGCAGCGTACATCTCTACCCCACCAGACTAGCCCTGTTCAGCATGAAACAACCCAGCCAGGCGCTTGGTTGCTACCAATGCCAGATAAAAAAAACGACTTGGCAACCCTGGAGAAACATCACAAAGCCATGGAGCGAATTCCTCCCCCGGAGAATGACAGGGAAGACGCGAGCGTCAGTAGTCTTGAAATGTAATACCGTACAGTGGTCCCTGCATCCTTCCGGAGCACATCATCGCGTTCGACGATCACATTTACATGCTCTACGTAAATGAATACTATCATAGCAACGAGGTTTATCGGCAAACTGACCAACTTGTTGCGATAACATGGCGTGCGCATGAAACGAAAGGACCAACCTCGGGACGAGTACGAACACGTGACAACGCCCCAGCCCCAGCCCTAACCTTATGGATGGTGGAATGGTGGAATGGTGGAATGGTGAAAGCAAGAGCACGCACTTGCTTGATTTATTCCTCGCGCGGGGGTGCGATCTCACCTGTACGTGCGATATCACCGAGATGTGCACTCTCTCGCATCCTTACTTACGGCAGGTCGTCTAGCGCTTGCTAACGCACTATAATAACAGGAACCAGGGCGTTGTTCACCTGGCCGCTGAGTTCCGTTGACTTTTGTCCTGCGGTCTCCAGCTTGGCGTTGAATTCCTTTGCCGCCTCCTCCAGAAGCCTCGTCTGCGCCTCGGAACGCTCAAGCCTAGCCTGAGGGCGACGCGCACAAAAACAACCAAAAGCACCCAGCATTCCGGAAAGGGCGGATACGTAAATGAAATGAAGTAAGACATCACGTGATGGAAATCGCCTCTGAACTGCTCATATCCCATGTAAGGGTTGAAATTGCCAGCTATTAACAGCTACTTGCTTGTGAGTAGGGAGCACATCGTGCCATGGGCAGTAGCAGTCAGAGGTAACGGTAACCAAAAACAGATGTGATGGGTACGAGGCTATGCAAGAAACATCATACATCATCAGCATCAATGGCAGTGGCATCAAAACAACACCAACGGAGCGAAGAAGTGGACGAGAGGTGCTCAATCGCACAATGTCTGATCAGAGGCGTGACGACATGTAGTTCAACAGACCCATCGCATCCCTAGGATGACCAACGAATCCAGCTCGGACTTTTTAAGCCCGTCCCGACCATGCGCATTAGTCACCAACCCATGCAAATGACATTATAGCGTGCAGTGCATGCACGTTACGGTATCTACGATTGCACCAACCCGGTTATGCTCTGTGCGGGGCTTCAGCGCCCTACAAGACGTAGGTGGCGAGCTAGCTAACAGTTACCAGGCAGAACAAGTTCCCAAGAAGCATTGCTGACATATGTATGATTTTTGTCATGATTCCTTTGCACGGGGGATGTCTCGCCAAAACTAACTAGGAAAAGTGACCCGTTCAAATGACATGCGGGGGACCTGTGTAGTGCCGGTATGGGCACAGGTAATTTACCGGCTCTTAAAACAGATTCCCTCACTGCTGTACTGTGTTGCAGTAATGGACTAAATACTCGGGTCAGATGTCGGATATGTCAGAGAAGGAGCGACTACCCCACGCTCTTGTCGCTTACCCTCAGCGCGGCGTGCTGCTTGTTGGCCCCCGCGAACTGCTGCTGAGCAAGCGCCTTCATGTCGTTCTTCATCTTTCATACAAGCACCAGTGCGAGCACACACACAGAGCGCATGAGACGAGCATGACGTGTTGCCTTGAATCGCGTCGTACACCATGAACATGTATCATCAACACCACCAACGTTAGCTGCGTTTGTACCGCATAGTGTTGGGTGGGCACATGGGCACATTTCAAACGATGCGATGTGATCACCGAAGGCTACAATATGTGACGTGCAGAGCAGGCCTCGGTACGGTAGAGAATCGCTCAACACGGCCCTATCGTAGCACGCACAGTACCTCCACAAAGCAAGCACATGGGGAAAGGAAAACGGCGTGCGCAGAACCGCAGCCGAGCTATTGTAGGACTGCTGTACTGCTGGACTGTGCTGAAAAGGTCAAGATGCGCTTGGGTTGGTACAAACACAACGCTGATGACGACACGGGCCTCGATCGCAGCAGGTCAACCAACACTATAACACAGAGTGCGGGGCCCTCAACACCGGTATGTGCTCGGCGAAACGACCGGCGCCCTTCAATTTACAGTACAGAACGACTTCTTGGTGACTCAGTCTGTGCCAAGAAATTTCACCGGCACCATACGGGGCGGCCACCCGCGCCGACCAACCAGCGCTGTCGACCCCTCCCCCCCCCTGTAACCACACAACCTACCAAGTAACGCAACAAAGACGAGGAACTTCGAAAGGAAGAGAATCAGACCTTGAGGATACCGGCGGCACGCTTCTCCCGCTCAGAGTCCTCTAGCTTGTTGTACGCCACTTCCAGCTGTTGGAGCCTGCTCTCCGCTAAGGAACGCGCCCGCCTGCCGCCAAACGGAAACAGCGCCGAGGGTAAACGATGCTTGTCGATGTTGATGTGCAACCAACCGATTGGTATTGACAGGTCAGCCCAAGTCTTATCCCAAAATGCAGCATAGAACAGAACATATAGCAAACAGAAGTGGTCCCGACATCGTGGTCCCGAATAGCGCGGTGCCCAATATAACATTGCGGTAATAATTGCGTGGCACAACAAGCCTACAGCAGTACTACTAAACTTCTAGTCAGGGACCTTCCCCCAATGGCGCGGTGCCCGATGTAACATCGCGGTAACAATTGCTTGGCACAGTAACCTGCCTACAGCAGTTCCACTTGATTTATATTCAGGAACTTTCCCCGAATAGCACGGGGCTCGGTATAACATGGTGATTGTTTTCGGGTCACTGTACACCGTGATACAGCACATAGAAGGCAGTGCGTCTCACCTTTCGGAATCAGCCGTTTCTGTCATCCGCTGCTTCTCCGCAGCGTGCTCCGCTCGGGTGGTCGCCAGGTCGCTCTTCAGCCCCATCAGCTGCAACACACAAACAAGCAACAGCACAGACGTCCTCGTCAGGCATCGCCAGGCACCCTCCCACTGACAACTCAGTCGGCATGTTGCACTTGGTACCAGTAGCTGAAGACAGTTGTCAAAATCTTGGTGCGCGCGAAGGACACCCAGCTAAAACACGCGCTATTTATTGGTTTAGAGTTGAGAGCACGCAACAACAGAAACATTCTTGTCGGCGTTGCCAGGCCTTCGCTATCCCGCTTCCAAATTATAACCAGTCCAATATGTTGCACTTGGTATCAATAGATGAATAGGTGAAGAGATAAATCAATATCTCGCTGCACCTACCCCGGGCTATCGGTTGACACTTGAGGGCGATTGGCGGAGAAAATTAACGTACAGTCCGAAAATCAATACCAGGGCCCTACTGGCAAGCTTCTTGAAAGAAATACTGCTGGAGGGACAATGTGATGTTTGTGTAGGAGCATCCATAAGCTCTAGGTTACCCGATTGAACATCCGCGTTCATGGACGAACATGCTTAATCAAGTCGACATGTATTTCAACGGGCACAGGGATACCTTGTAACGGGCGCGCCTTCGAGGCCTGTGTGCCTGTGCCTGTGCTTGTGCTTGTGCAGTGCCCAGTTCTCAATGAAGCACAACCTCGCAAGCCCGAACATGTTTTCGATGACCAGTGTTGTGGTCAATGCACTCATTCTTGGTAGAGAGAACATCAAAGTGATGGCAGTGACCCTGTCGACCGAATACGTGTCTTCGCATCCAGGAGTCTTGCAACAGACCAGATGTACATCTCGGTGCAAGCTAACACCAGCCCTCCTGGCCAAAAATAAAAACAAGGTGTACACAAACATAAAAGAAGGCGTGAGAATCTAGACTACTCTGCGTGAGAATACCTGTGCGGTGACGGCGTCCAGCAGTGCCTCCTTCTCCAGCAGAATCTTTCCGCTATGCTTAGCCTCGGCGGCAGCTTCGCCGTAGCGTTCCGAGAGCATGGCGATCTCGCGCTCGAGAGCCTCCGCGTCCCTCGCGGCGCTGAAAAAAAAGACCAACAAAACAAGATGAAGTAGGCAACAAATCAGCCATAATAAGGTATTCCGGAGTGGATCATTTGATGTAGGCTTGTTTTGGCGAGGCCTTCTGTGGCGGCCGGCGGTCTCGCCAAACCGTCGTCATTAATCGGTTCCTCTTGTGACCATCGGCTCAGGTCCGCATTGAATTGAAACTCACCCAAAAGTTACGTTACACTTCCCATCGGTATGCACGCCGACCAAGTATAAGCCGCAACGTGAGTACCCGAACAACGCTACACATCCAATCATCAGCATACTGCATGTGGTCAGGCTGTACCGCCGGAGTGGCAACGTTTGCCACTTGCCGTACGATAGCACTTAGCACTTTTCAAACCCTTCAAAGCTCGATTGCTCCACAACCAACGGGGTGCGAAAAAGAGTCCGATATGTCTACGGAAAGTTCTGGACGAGATACTGTAGAGGTTTCCAGAACCAACATTGTTGGCGTTGGCGTTGGCGTTGGCGTTGGCACCATCTCGTGGTTGTGGCGCAATCGAGCTTTGACAATCGGCCTAGGGGGGGGGGGGGGGGGGGACCCCTTTGTTGCTTGCCGTAATCATTTGACCATTGACCACCCGTCCCTTTCAAAACGGAACAGGGGGGGGGGGGGGGGGGGGGGGGCCAAATTCCCCCCCCCAAAGGAAAAAA
>FN649749.1:3477795-3492490 GCA_000310025.1 Ectocarpus siliculosus | reverse complement strand
GGGGGGGGGGGGGGGGGGGGGGGGGGGTGCCATATCTGCGCCTCCTACGGTAATCTAGCAACCTGCATCTCGGCTTCGTTGCCGTCCGACTTGGGGTTGTTGTCTTCGCAAACAACCAGTGCCGCACGTTCACGGATCCCATCGCCAAGTGATGCCCCACCCCCACCCACCGCGAGCACGGTAAGAGGCCATTCACCATTCACACAACCATGCATCATCATCATCATCATCATCATCATCATCATCAGAGATAACGGTTAAGGTTGGGTGGCTGCGGCGGCCTCTTAGCAACTGAGTCAACATGCCATCGATCAATCGACGCTCAGAACACACGAGAGACCCGTGACCAAGCTTTACTTTCAGATGGGTGGTTCTGAACCACAGTCTCATTCTGATTCTCATTCTGAGTCTGAGTCTGAGTCTGAGTTACAGTGTAAGTGTGGGTCTGGACCTGACTCCGAGTCTCACATCTTTGCGCGGTTGCCGTCCGAGCTTGACTGCTGGAGCTTGTCCGCGGCGGCCTGCAGGTCGGCCTCGTGTGTCGACTTGAGGCCACTCACCGTCTTCTCGAAAGCCGACTGCTCTTCTGCCAACCTTCCCTCAACGTGGGTGCGGCACAACAATAGAATCCAATCGAACGATGGGTACGGGTGAGCATTGGGCGTTGGGAAAGGACCACGAACGGGATTCCGCGTTGAGAGAACAGACGTGTAGGACTCCGTGACAGAGACAACTTGTTTTGTTGGGAAGGGGAGAGGAGGATATTGGATGTTGTGGAGATGGGTAAGGTTCAGGTAAGGGTGATGGACAACGACATGGTTGTTTCCTTCATAATTTTGGGGTTGTGTATGTACAGCATGTGCGTGGAGAGAAATGGCCATGAGGGATGACGATCGACCCCCGATGAAAGAGCGTCCCGCGTTCGATCGATTTCGACAATTGCTGTGTTGGTTGCACCACGAAACGCCTCTTGGCTTCGGCGAAGGAGAAAAGCAACGCGGTTGATGGACGGACGGATGGAACGATAAATTAGCACACGACCTTAACCTTGACAAATGTGTGTGTGCACGAACCAGCGAAAAAAATCAAAAGGACAAACATAAAACAGAACGTCATTGTGGTGTCGAATGCTTCCTGATTGTCGAGCTAGACCATAAGACTTCGGGGGTGATCGAGAGCAATCTGTGCAAGCTGACACTGGCCGAAAAAAACGCGCGGGCGTCGCTTCCCTCCACGTCTCAGTCGACCAGTACAGTACCCGACAAGCAGTGGCAGTCAAACTCAAGCGGCAGCAGTACGTTTGGAAGAGAGCCGTGGTAACACGAATTCCTCCCAAAACGGCCAACGGAGTAGGATTGTGCCAGTGCTATTCTACAGAACCCTCAGGGGAGGGCACACTTTTTCTGCCATCATCAGGACAACGACCATGCTATTGTAACCCGATCGGCCGCTTTGGTGTGTTCTCCTTTCACATATACTATTCCGCCCATGAAAGCTGCTATGACAGGAAGACCGTGGTTGCATAAATCGTTCAAGAATTCGAATGCTGTGTCTCCCTTCTCCCTTGCTTTGGCGCTAAATTAACCGAGAGCGATACCCACGGCCCAGCAAAAAACCTCGAGCGATTAGCCTCCATCCTTCAAAAGCTTCGGCCTCCCTTCGTACCACACCTGCATTCAAGAGCCCTTCTATTCCATCGCCGCAATAATCGCCCTTTCCATAGTATGCATATAATCTTCTCACCTTTCCTTGATCTTGGCATCAACCTCTGCTTGGGAAAACTTAGCCCTGTGGTCTTCGTGACCATAGGCCTCCGCCATCCCAAGTTCCAGCTGCGTCCCCTGACGCCTGAGTTCACGATGGCGGAAATATTGCCGCACACCCAAGCACAGCACGCCGGACCATGGAGAACGGTTGTGTGTCGATATGCGATTGTTGAAGAGAAACCCACACGTGTGGACAATATTGAAAATGTTACGGCTATTCCGTGTACCACTTCCTGCACATTGAAAGGGCAACCCGCGCACACGAACTATGGTACAGCAGCCCTCCCAACAAAAGTAAAACTATGGTTGGTTCCACTAGACAAGCATGAATCTTGTCGGGGCCTCTTCCTTCTGCCCCCCTCCCCTCCGCTCACCTGTTTCGCCTCCTGCCCAGACCCATCAAACCACGCGCCCCCCCTGCCTGCGACTGGGCCTCGTCTTGAGCAGCACCCTTCTCCTTGCCGTCGTGGGCATTGGCTTCACCTCCTGACCCTTCGGGGGGGTACGTCGCGGTAGCAGCCTGCGTAGCGGTAGCTTCATCAGCAGGGGCGGCGGCACCAACATCGACATCGGTTTCTTCGCCTGGAGCCACCCGAACGAGAACTGCAGCAACAGAAGCGAGTGCAGGTTGGGAGAGGAGGAGCTTCAGGAATCCGACGACAAAAAAAGAAGCTGTATGCAGAGAATGTGCACACGCGCACCGTCAAGGGAATCGTGTTGGGGGAACTTGACACTTAAACTACTTGTACTGCCTGCCATAATCGGAAGAGCGTTCCGAGTGTTCTTGTCGTGCTCAGGACTAGCAGTCTCACGCGTTGGTTTTGCTATGCTGCTGCGACGGCTGCGGTGAAATGTACGTAAAATTCAAAATTCAGCGCTGGCGTCGCGTCGAAAGCCAAGTGTGAAATAGCGTTCGGCGAACGGGTTCCCTGCTATGGTTCGACAGTCAATGCAGCAGCACGCACGCGTTGCCATCCCCTACGACGAGAGCAACAGTTCTGGAAACCTGAACGAACGAACAATACATGTTCGCGAACTGCATTGACGGGGCGAGTTTAAGATAGACCGATTCCCTAAGCATGGGAAAAATCAGGCCAGGGCAACCTTCAACGACTGACCTGCTGTGTAAGGTGTCCTTTCCTGCCGCAATGTACAGAGAAAGCATGCGACTAAGGTTGAACGTTCACCGCCTAATGCACTGTTGACCAAGGATTGTGTAACCGCACTTCCCGCCGGTGACACAAGATACCACCCCCCCCCCGGACCAATTATCAAAACTCCACTACCCACGACGACGAGGATGCATACCTGACAATACACGTTATCGGAAAAATTCTTTCTCGACGAGACGGTTTCGATGCCGCCGTTGGCCAATCTTTCTGCTGTGCACAAACTGAGCTTTGAAAATCGGTCTACTGTAGGGCGTGCGATATCTTGCGTGTCACCTACGCATACGTCGTGCGAGTTCACCTTTTTGGGACGGGGCTGAGTCCGCCGCGACAGTGATCCCTCCGGGCTCAACGTCTCCGTTGACATCGGCAGCCTTCGCCGCAGCCACAGCAGCCTCCAGCGCTGCCGCGGGGCTATCCGCTTCGACCACCGGCAGTAGAGACATCGGTGTAGCAGATGACGCGCGGGCGCTGCTAGCAGTTGCGGCAGCCGGAGTGACCGGTGTCGACGGGGCAGCGGCCAGAGACGATGAGATGCGGTCGCTGTTGGTCTCGTTCACCGGAGGAGCTGGTTGCTCTGAAGTTTGCTCTGACTCTAAAGCTTGCTCCTTTGATGAGGACGGGTCGACGTCTTTGTCGCCTGAGTCTGACTCGGAGTCGGAGGCCAGGACGTGTTCGACCTGCCGCGGGACAGTTCGAAAAAAAACAGAAGGCACGATAACGAGAAAGACGTCAGTGGTGGACTAGTTGGCCACGAGATCAATATGCGTCGGCGGCAATAGTGATGTGACAAAGAACGCATCAACCACGAACACCATGAACTGGTTTAGGGATACAATAGGTGGCCCGATACACTGGCAACTTGATTAGTGGAACTACCGGTATATGTATACTTCGAAGTATATATCTTTTTTCGTCCCATCTCTCGCGCCGCCTGCTTACTCCTCTTCGGTGCACACTACACGCTTGCCGCATATGTGCACTTACACTTGTCAACGTACTTGAACACTACAACTAGCTAGACTCACCGTCCGGGGTCACACAGGACCGATATATAGTGGCATCAATATCTCCTGTCACAATCTCAACATGTACGTGTATGATATATGAACCCAATATTTCGAATAGTGGCACATCCTCCTCTTGCCCCTACATGCCGCTATCGGGCCACCTACTGTACACATTATTGCGATTGTTTCCCCATCAGGTTGGGACCGTCTCGCTACAAGGCGGGGACTTCGGGCACGAAACACCAAATATTGAAAGACTTAGAAACAAAGCCTCTAAATAATGCAGGAGGAAATCGGACCCGAAGGACACAACCACGCTTTTCGCTCCCTCTGCCGGAGGATGGACGCTATCTGTTGGCAACGACAATATGAATCGGGCACATACGAGTAACATCCGGGTGGGACCGAGGTGCACGGAGGTGCGTCCCGAAAGCACGGTGCCACCGACAGGCGGAGGGGCTAAACTGTGGGGCATCTTGCGCGTAGCCGGCATGTGTAATACACTTGTACAAGTTGCCAAAGAATCTGACATCATGCACCTACCACGCCCACGAAAAAAGCACAAAAAACCGACCAATCTTCCAAAGAGTCGATCTCCTCTCAAGCAACACAAACACAAGCACAAGGTCAAGTCTCACCCTTCCCGTTGCCTCTTTGCCCCTCGGGGAGAGACGTGGTTGGTCCGACAGTTCCCGTCTCACCTCCGAGCTGCACTCGAAATATCGGTCCTTCGACAGCCTTCGCCCGCTCGATGCCCGCCTTGCCGCCGCCGCCGCCGCCGCCGATCTCTCCCCCAAGAACACATCCATACCCCCACATGCAGCACTACCAGTAGCTGCGGCGTTGCTGTCCTCTGGGACGCTGGTGCTGCTGCTGACACCGGCGGCAACGGCGGCGTTGCCAGCCACCGGCGGCTTGCAGGTCCCGCCGCCAATAGCAGCAGCGGCGGCATCCCCATCCTCGTGTTCCACCGGTCCTTCCTCCTCCTCTTCCTGGGCCGATTCGTCGCCAGAGAGCAGGTCGTCATTGCCGTCATTGCCGTCAGCCGCTCCGGTGTTGCCGTGCTTGCCGCCGGCGCCCATGCCGGCACCTGCAGAACTGGGGATCTCATTGTCCGCCGGTGGCGCCAGTTCCGCCGCTGCTGCCGGCTCGGACGTTGCTGCCGGCTCCGACATTGCCGCCGGCTCAGCCGTTGCAGACAGCTCCACCGTCGTTTCTACCAACGGCGGGGCGCCGGCAGCAGCCGCGGTAGCCTCGTCGTCGAGCTCGCCCGCCAACGCCGCCGTAGTCCCGCTCTTACCGTCGCCGCCGGCATCTCCCTGTTGCTTTCTCCTTGGCGATAGCGGGGAGAACACGGCCCGGGCCATCCTGAACCCCCAGCCCTTCTTCTTGCTCCCCGCGCTCTTAGCGCTCGCCGCCGCTGGGGTCTCACCACCCGCCGCCGTTTCAGACGCTCCGCCGCATGACTCGCCGGGCTGCTTGTGAACAGCGGCGTCGTGCTCGCCGTCTGGAGCAGACGACGTCGCGGTCATATCCGCCTTCTTCGCGTTGTGCGGCACATTACGGGCGGCGGAGTCGGGCACCGGCGACGCGGCGGGAGAATCGACAACGGCAACGGCTGGCTTCGGGGGCATCACCGCGGCCTCCTGTCGACCTTCACCTTCGCCTGCAGGGGCTGGAGTCCAGGTCGGCAGCGCACCATCGTGGTCGTCCCTCGCAACATCCCTGCTGGCCCCGCCGGCCAGCGGGCTCCGCGCCAGACCGCCAACACCGCTTGGAGGAGGAATGCCACCAGCGGTGGGAGAGCTCGGGATACCGCCCCCGCCGCCCACCTGCCGCAGGTCATTGATGTCGAACACTGCGGCGGCCATGTCGCAGTCCGGGCACTTGCAGGTAGAGTCCCGTTTGCAGACGATACTCGTCCCCGCCGCGAGGCTCTCAAGCGGCGAGCGCACCACCGTCGAGCCAGCGGGGGCGACTGCGGCTTTCTTGGTGATGCTGCCGACGGGGGGCGAGGAGGCAGCATTAGCGTTCTCTTTCTCGCCGCTGCCGCGGTCGTGTAGAGGAGGCTGCTGAGGCCCAACCGGAGAAAACGCCAAGTTCGGCATGTTTTGGAACGGCTCCCAAATGGTGTCGGGGTTCGACCTTGTACCCGCTGCCTGACAAACCTGACGGACGGTATGGCATCGATCCGGGGGCAATAGAGGGACGGAAATGAGGCGGTCCTCGCTGCTTAGCCGAAGGGTGGTGTCCACAGACAGAACGTTGTTGTGCGAGGTGTGCAAGTACAGAGAGAACAATGTAGTAGTCTAGGACGCTGTGCGAGAGGAGCGCCTTATCGGTTATAAGACTCGTGTTAGAATTGCTCTGCTGCCTTTGAGCTCAGCCCCACCACATTATTCCACACTGGCGGGCTCAATGACATCAAACACACGGCGCTTGACAGGAGAGGGAGCGCGGCAGGGATACCAATCCATATGGGCAAATATGCAGCTTCCATGGTTTAGCTGCACCAAGCATTTCGTATTTAGCTCCTAAGACAAAATCTGGCATACTGCTGTACTATCAACGACCCATGTAGGCTGATGGGGAGCTGGAGAATACAGAATGCAACCATGGCATGGGGAGGGCTGTGCGTAATCAGCAACCATGGCTTTCTTTCTCGCTCTGTCTCCCTCTTAATTCCAGAGTTTCGAGAGAGATATTCCACCGCAGCAAGAGAGTTGCGTGTGCATACTTACACGAATATCTCGACAGGTGCCCTCTCTAACAGATGATCGTCTCTGACACACCGCAGCTAGATATCAAGAGGGAGCAAGAGGGAAAGAGGGCACCTTGCGTTGTTGACAAAACTGCTGTAATATGGACGAGCCTACTTTGCTGTAATGCTGTAGATGGCGAGTTGTGTCTTGCTTGCCTTGCTGTCTGCGGAAATAGGGAATAACACAGGCCGCGAGAGAATATCAGGCTAGATGGTACTTTCGTTCCAGGATCAGCCACTCTTACTGCTCTAGGTCGAATTGCCATTGCTGTCTCGAATTGCTGTCTCGCTCTCTCGGACGCCAGGCCTCTTCCCCTTGCGCAACATCAACAAACCTGGGATGTGGCTTCTTCGAGTGCAAGCGAATTACGTGCCAGGCCCGTCCAAATGCTCAGCCACAGCTGCGCTGTGTGTGTGCTCCCCTTCTCTCTCTCTGTCTTTTCCCTCTCCCTCTCTCTGGCTCGCCTGGGGTAAAGCAAGCCTCTGCGTGCTGCGTTGTTGTGATTGTGAACAACACACCAACGGTCAAATTTCCCGCCGGCGGGGGAAACGCGATTGAGAACCAAAGGTAAACGGTAGGGGTTGACTGACGAAAAATGTTACAAATAAGGGGAGGGGGGGGAGGGGGGGGCTACCCGCTGATATCCTAGAGGCAGTCCGTCCACAACTACAGCTGGCCATGTCTACTTCCGGCGTCATCAACACTCCAAACCATGATGCATGGTAAGAAAGCGTGGACTCCATAGACTTTTCGCGGAGCCGAAACATGCATTTTGTCTCGTAATGATGGTAACCTTATTGATTGTATCCCCATGACGCCAACGCGGGCTGATTGCGGCAAGCCGGTCTGCGCAGATACTGCTGTAGACTACATGTTGTAGTTTTCCATCTTTTGCGAGTCAACAATCAGTGGTATCGGGCCTGAGCTCTTTTCATCTTTTGGAATGGGGTTCTATACTCGATACCCTATTCGGAATATACCGAGAGCCGCGAGAGACAGGGTTCTTGAGCTCCGTGGACAACCACGTCGAATGGGTTAACATATTAGCATGTCCAGATGCTAACATGCGTAGTCTAGACTAGACTACCACAGCAGCGCAGGAGACATGTTCGCGTCATAATCTTGACTACTGTGCATGTACCGCAGTACCAGCCTTGTCTTCACATCCTACAGCAGTAGCCGCCGATCTGTGCCCCGCACGTTCAAACAGTGCCCAGCAGTGCCAGCCGCAGCATCAAACACTGCACTAAGTTGTATTTGGGAATCGAATCTCCGATAGATCTTGTACGTGATCCCCGTAGAGTTGGACCACAAGGTACTGCAGAGCCCATCGGTATAACTCCTGTTGTATGTATTCATGGAATTCAAGGCTATGTGTGATGGTTGATGATGGTGTTGGCTCGATATGTTGTGGCAAATGTGGCTTGTGTCAACTTTGCTTGTGTGTGTGCAAACACAGCAGCAGGCGTCAGCAATGCTGCTGACACAACAGGCTCTAGTTGAAGTTAAAGTTAACCTGTGACCACGGGAATCGACCTCGTCGAGTGTTGGATCAGTACGGACATACGAAGGTACTGGGTAGAGAGATATCGGAACCGTTTTTAATTTGAAGACAACAACAACAACAACTCTCGTCGTGCAGAGGTGGAGCAACTGGTGGTTAAACCAGTGTTTGTGAAGTTTGATGATGATGTTTTAACTTGTATTAATATTAATCGTGAGCCTTGCTCCGAATACAACAGCGTATTTGTTGAGATTGTTTGGAGAGGGGGGAAAGTTGGGAGTGAACTCGTTGGGTGAGCTCGTGTCCTCACTGCCTGTCTCAAATAATCCGTCGGTACCTACCGACGCACACGTCCAAAGAACTCAACGACCGGTCCCGCAACGTTCCGGGACCCGAATACCGTTCTTACCTAACTCAAATACCATTCTTTGTAATCTCGACCATAACGTTCCTGGAGTAGTTCCATGAACCATTATGCGTAATAGGCAACACGCTGTTCCTGGGAATGTTCCGGAGAACCGGTCCAGGAACTCATAAGTTCTCAGAATACTCCTTGGGTGATTGTTCACTTGAGCGGAACAAACTTTCCGCATATGCAATACGAACAACACACTAATAGTACCAAAGCATTCATCATTGCATACAGCAACTGAAAGCAGTAACTAGCTTCCAACAGCATACTGCGCTATATATTAACATGTATGAGTACAACTGTACGCATTGTATGCATACAGTAACCTAACCCATGAACCATTCTTCGAGATAGACAATAGGCTGTTCCTGGGAACGTTCCGGAGAACCGGTCCAGGAACTCATAAGTTCTCAGAATATTCCTTGGGTGATTGTTCACTTGAGCGGAGCAAACTTTCCGCATATGCAATACGAACAATACACTAGTACCAAACCATGCATCATTGCATACAGCAACTGAAAGCAGTAACTGGCTTTTCCAACAGCATACTGCGCTATATATTAACATGTATGAGCACAACTCTATGCATACAGCCGTGCACAGAGGCCTGTGGACTACAACCGAAAAAACTTACAGAGCGGGCCGGCAACACGTACAAACTCAGAGTTTCACGGCAAGTATTGATAAGAAAAACAAAATTCAGCACACTGCTGTATGTAAACTCTCAGCAACATTTATATGCACAGCAACCTGGACTCGACGTTGGCGAACAACTAAGAAATTAGCCTCCGAGAAGGATACTTCAAATTGTCGGTTCCGTAGTTACTCTGATCCCTGGACATCCCTCGAGCCTTCGGAGCGTCGCGCTGAGTGCCCCACTCTAGATTTTGTTCAGCGCTCTCCACGGTAGGGCTCACGATGTACATGTTCTACAGTGCGGAGTCTCGCAGAGCCCAGCGCAGCTATGTATGTATGACCGACCCATATTGTACTGTAGTCCGATGGAAAAATGCTGAGAAAGTGGCGTTTCCCGACCACATCCACGTTTGCGTCTAACCTCAGGGTTGAAGGCGGCGGCGGCGGCGGCACTTCCTTCACACCCCGGCGGGGGGGTAGCTCGACCGGGGATGGCGACCCTCAACTTGACGGAATTGATCTCATGGTGCCACGACTGCCTCCTTCGAATTCTCTAGGGGGTATGGATTTGGGATCCTCCACCCGCAATGCCGAGAACGACAGCGGTGGTGTGGGATCTGCAGCATTGGAACGAGATGGCAGCAGTGAACCGAGACTGCGAGAAAGGAGCAGCACGGGTGGTAGTGCCCATGTCTTACCAGCCGAGGACCAACGCCATCAGCAAGGAGGTTGGAGCCAGATTGGCGAAAGTCTCGCGGCCACCGGCAGCGGCCGACGTAGAAACGGCAGCACCGAAGGCGGCAAGCTTTCCGCCGACGGTACTACTGTTCGAAGCGAGCGCGAAGAGCAACAGCAGCAACGCCCACGACACTCATCCCCCGCGTCAAACAAGTCCAGCAACACCCCCACAGCCAACAAGCTACACCACCACCAGCACCATCTCCAGCAGCCCAAACCACCAGGGGCGGGGACCGTCGAGTTTGCGACCCCGTCGCGGGTGCCGTCCGAACGCTCGCCCGTGGACTTCTTCGACAACCCTTCGTCGGGGGGCATCGCTTCCGCGGCCGTTGCTGCTCTCAGTGGCGGAGGTAGTAGCGGTGGCGGTGGTAGCCGGAGCAGCGCCCCGTCCACCCCACCAGGCGGGCTCCCTTCCACTAGATCTTCCCTGATCAACGCTGGTACAAAGGCGCGAGGGGCTGGCCGGGCGTCCTCTTCGGTTAGCTCGACGAGGAGTATATCTCCCGGCAGGCGTAACGGAGGAGGAGACGGAGGGAATGGCGGTGGCGGTGGCGGCGGCGGCGGCGGCGGTGGAGGTGGTGTTGGCGTCGGCGGGAGTAGCCCCAAAAAAGCAGCTCGGCGGTCAAATGACAGCAGTCAAACCCTCGGGAGAAAGAGCGTGGACAGTCAGGGCGTTTCTCACAACTTCAAGGTAAATTTTTTCAAACTCCCTTTACGGTCGTGCATGCGAGGCGAGGCAAGGGGTGTCCGATCAGGCCATGCCTTTGTCGAAAAATTGTGTTCCTATGGGGCGCGGATCATGCTGTGTGCAGGGCTATTGTAGCACTGCCCGTGGGCGCCCTACAGTAGCTAGACGTACGCAGTCTCACTGGACGACTTCAGGGGCATTTTGGAAGGGTTCCTGTAGCTCCTATCCCGAAAGTCGTGATGCCCTCGGCGTAGCCATCCATCCATGCCTATTAACGCTTGATACTGCCGGGCGTTCTCCTTCATTTCGGTACAATCAATCATGCCCCGAGGGTTCACGGCGGACTCTTTTTAGCATAGCGGTGGCGACATCTGCAGATTTCAGAATCGTCCTTGTTGCAAACTGAGGCTCGAATTACTTTTGCTCCAAAATCACCTTTAGGCCTTAGGGGTGCGTCATGAGCTAGGCATTGACGACGTTCAGCATCTCGACAGCACGTTCTGATCAGGGCTACCTCGTCTCCCCTGCTGTCCCTCAGGTCGTCATTCGCGTCCGACCCCCGCTGCCGCGAGAGGTAGAGGGGGAACGCATGTTCCAAAACATCGTGTCGGTGGACAAGGAAGAACACGTCATCACCATATCGGAGAATTTGAACGCCATTCTCGACGATGTAGGTCATTGCTTCGGGTTGGCCGTTTGATGACTAGAAGTTTCAGACGATGTCAGCCATGCCATGTTTCTGTGTCCCGAATGACGGTATGCTGTAGGTGGTGAGCACGGGCTGAACATATCGCAACAGCAGTGTTGTTGTCATACACCAAACCTGGTAACAGGTGGCGGTTCGACAGAGAAACGTTGCACAAAGACGAATCTTTGGGCGAGTTATCTCATGCGTCAACCGATTGAGCGCAGCGGTTGCTGCAGCTGCCGGACAGATGATTCTTCACTGGGCGCAGTCTCTGCTTCATCCTTCGGGCATCCTGTGATGATCTTCGTAACTTTTCGTACGTTTCGTGTGACGAAGGGTCTGGTTGTTCTGTGGAAAATGTTTCTCTGTAATATCAGTCTAATCCCCCGTTCTCGTGGAAAATGTGTTTGGACGGTGAGTCTATGCTACCGAAAAGGTAGCGTCGTTGAACGCGAGCAGTATCCTTGTGCGAGCAACAAGATTGACACTTGCACCTTCAGCAGTAGTAGGATTGTCTTATTATAGTCTTCATCGATAAGCTCGCTCGCCATCCGGTCAATGCATGAACCTGCTTCTCAGCGTCAACGTTGCCATTGACTGCAGGATGGGAGTGTTGTCAGTGCCGGAGGACCTTACAGCACCCATGCTTTCACCTTCGACCACGTCTACGACGTTTCGGCTTCGCAGCGGAAGGTATTCCAGCATCGTTTGGTGCATGCCTGGTCCGTTTGAATTTGCCTCATCCGCAATCAGCAGCCCTCACAGAATTGTCATACTTTGGAGGAAGGTGATGTATCGCTGAACCAAAACCGTTGAAAGAGTCCCTGCACGGAAATGTGCGTCGCCGAAAAGAAAACCCTCGGAGTTTCGTGACTTGCGTTGAGAGCTTGGTCAGGGTATTTCTTGTACTTTACACCTATCCTTTCGTCCTTCCATCCTGGGCCTGCATTACCCCCCAGGTGTACGACACAACCGCAATGGAGGTCGTTGACAGCAGCCTCCAGGGCTACAACGCGACGGTCTTTGCATACGGGCAGACGGTAAGAGAGTCCCACTGCCACATGCCCCTCGATGATAGGGAGCCTAGAACCCCCCAGTACCTGACACATGACCCCTCAAAAATAGATTTATGTATTTGCTCGGGTGAGCCCAGCCTCCTCCGAAGTGTCTCAGGGCATACACCTCCGTCTGTCCCAGAATCGCACAAAACACCCTGCCTTTATTTGCCATCTGATATATTTCTCTCCCGATCGACCTGAAACACATCAAATAATTCCTCGACCGCTGCACCTCCCGGCCTCAATCACTAACAGGGCACCGGCAAAACGTTCACGATGGAAGGTTTCAAGCGGGGGGCGTCGGCCGAAGACCGCGGGATAATTCCCCGCGCTATCGAGCAGGTGTTCGCCCACATACAGAGGAATGCGTCTCCGAGGTGGGAAAGTGGGTGGGGCCAAGGTTTAGCTCACACCGGCAGATAGCCAGAGAGGAAGTCAAACGCGGCCCATTCCTATGGCGTTTGTGGCGAATTTCCAACTGTGCCTGGTTTGCTTCAGTGCTGTGCTTCCATATGTCCCCGATATTTGTGCTAGGCTGAGCCGCACTCGATGTCAAATCAACCCTCACGGAAACCCCAGGATGAGGTTTCTGGTTCGGGCCTCCTACCTACAAATCTACAACGAGCAGATATCGGACCTGCTAAAGCCGGAGAGAAACAACCTAACCATCCGGGAGGACAAGAAGAGAGGCGTGTTTGTGGAGGGCCTGTCGGAATGGGTGGTGAGCGAGATGGACGCATGTGGACAAGCCATGCTGCTACTGTAGTGAACCGGCAGGGAGGTTCTGGCCGAATAGTCGTCGTCCACTCAGACCAACTGTTATGGAAGGTCTGCAGTTCCTGAGATTTGGGTTTGTAGTGAGGCCAAGAGGACATGCCACTCCGTATTTTGGTGCTATTATGTCCCGAAAAACTGGGATTTCAGATCCCAGATACCCCAGAATCTCCTTGCCCGCTGCGATTTAGAGGCCCAAACCCAAACAGATTTTTGGGCTGGGATGTTCGTCTGATGTCGTTACACAGGCGTTGTTGCGCGTGCGCGGCACCAAATGCACGTTTGTTTGCGCATTGCACCTCATCCGTGTCGACATATGTGCATGGTGATGATACAGATCAGATGTTGGACCTGTGATTCGACTCTCTGCTGATCTTGAATACACCATCGGCCAATCGACAACATGTCCACGAGCCAGGCGCAGCATTGATAGATCATGGTACCGCTGCTGCTGCATGCTCCCATTTCCAAGCCCACAACCGACCGTTACCTGTTTGCTTTTGTGGTCATGGGAAAGGAACCAACCGTCAGTTGGGGTTCTGTCGAGTTGACGCTAGTATTTTTCCGTTTTCCCACCATATGGAGGGCTGATCTCAAAAATCGCAGCTGCTTCTCTGTTGGCCTGGGAATCCAGCTGATTATGTGGTTTCCAGACAAAATGAAGACCTTCCATACGACGATTTGACATGAACATATGTGGAAACCGGGATTTTGATAGATATCTTCCTTGGGGTAGTGACGTTTAAGCGACCAGCAAAGATCAGGAGACTACCAGCAACATTATAACGGTCCGAAGATGTTTATCAAGAAAGATTCACCAAATACCGCAGCGAGTATTCCGGTGGATCTCGGAGATATGTATGGAGATGCCCGGGAAACCCCTCTCTCTCTCACTTCCACCTTTCTTGACCTAGCACGTCCGAGCAACCTCGGCCACGCTTGGCTATTCCTCACCACATATTAAGAGAGAAAAATACCCCCGCTGGTGAACGGATGATACTGGCACCGAAAAAATTGAAAGGAGTGGCGCTTCCAAATTTGGAAATCTGCAAAAAACTCGAAAGTTTGAAATTTGGAAGCACAACAGCTGCGTTTTATGCGGCCCTTTTCACCACTTCAGGGACTATGACGCTGTAGAGAGAAAGTGTAATATGAAAGACACACGTTGCCATGGTAGCTGCCAACGTTGTTAATATGTACGTCGACAGGAGTTATTGGTGAGTTTCAAACACTTGACAACAGGTATGAGTGACGTACACAAACGAGTTGAGGGGGGGGGGGAGGGGTACCCATTCTTGACTCTCGAGGACGCATGGGTATCCGTACATGCCGCAGACCACGTGTCCTAAACCGTGCGCCGGTTGTAGGCTTGCCATATTGTAAAGTTTGAAATTCTCCACAAAAAGCTGCGTTTCGCTCCCCCCCGCACCCTCTCTGATTCTGGCCTCTGTTCCCCCAAGGGGCGAACTCCCGGCGAGATCTACCGGCTG
>FN649749.1:3464642-3477695 GCA_000310025.1 Ectocarpus siliculosus | reverse complement strand
CATCATCGTTGAACAGGGTACAGTACTTCTCACGCACACAAAGTGCACGGTTGCCCGCTAAGAAACGAAGGATCCCTCTTCATGATTACACAGGATTTTTCTTGACAACACATGTGTCCCCTCATGAAATTTTTCTCTCAACGCCTCATATTCCAACCTCTGCACTGGGCAATCCGCAAAAGAAAACGGTACCTAGCAGCAAAGACATTCCCTCGCTCCTCACGCCACTGTTAGCACCGGACGTCAGTGTTTCGCCTGTATCCTTTTTTGCACTGCTATGCAGAGCGAGACGTCTTACACGGACGAGAAGGGAGAGAAGATGAGCCCCGAAACTCTGAGACAGCTCCTGAGGAAAGCCGGATCCCCGGAGCGGGAAGCCCTCTTGCGAAAGCTTGAGACCAACGCGCGTCAGACGTTCAAGGTGCAACATGAAGGGAAGGAAACACAAAGTAAAGCGATCCCTCTGTGGAATCGGGGAATGCAACAATGCCTTTAAGATGTCAAACCTGGCCAGGTGGGAGGCCTGCAGAAGCAAGACAAAGGATTCGGTAGTGTGTGCCTACGCGACTGTTCTCCCGCCTGCTGTTCCTAGGCACAGCGAATACCGAAGGAATTAAAAATCAGCAGACAGGAACGGGAATAGCGCAGAAAACCTGCATCGGGCACGGACATTGAAAACCAGGACTCCAGCCTAGACAGTTGTATTGCGTGCAATACCCTGAATGTCCAGGTCGGCAAACTCAACCTGGTGGATCTAGCGGGCTCCGAGCGTGTGCGGTTGTCTGGCGCCACTGGGCAGCGTTTGCGAGAGAGCAAAAAGATCAACCAGTCGTTGTCGGCCCTTGGGAATGTCATATCGGCGCTAACCGACCACCGGGGCAGGCAGCACATCCCGTACCGCGATTCGAAGCTCACTCGAATCCTAGAAGACAGGTGAGTAACGAGCTGTTGGCTTCGCATTCTCCCTCATCACAACTAGCTCTGAGCGTCGACGAGAGCGTCAGATCCACATGTCAGAGTTTGGTTGCGCCTAGGGGTTAGGGTTTGGTCCGGCCTGGCGTACCCAACTGCACGCCGAACCTGCTGATGTACCAACGATGCTGATTCCCTTGTCGCTCTATCGTCCGGCTGCGAAATCCCCGTGACCACGAAAGCCTCGGCGGAAACTGCAAAACGACCATGATGGCAATGATTAGCCCGGCGCTGGAGAGCATGGTAGAGACCCTATCGACAGTGAAGTTCGCGAGCAGAGCCAAGAACATCAAGAACCAGCCCATCGTCAACGAGGACTTCGACCAAAAGGTGTGCCAAAAGCAAACTGACGAAAAATTCAAAACCAATCAACCCCCTGTTCCCCGGACGCCCATCTGTCGTTCTATCGGCCGTGAGCCAATAACATGCGAGCTCTAACCCCGCCCGTTATACACCACAGTCGTTGCTGAGGAAGTACGAGAGAGAGTTGAAACGCCTAAGGGCGGAGCTCGAGGAGCGAAGCCGCAACTTGGTGGACAAGCGGCAGCTGCTGTTCGTCGAGGGGGAGAGGAGGCGCGCAGAGGCTGATAAAATGGCCGCAATCCGGGCGCTTGAGGTGACGGGGGTTTTCTTCTTGTTGTTCAAGGGGTCTCATCTGATCGTTTTTCATTCCGCAACCAGTTTCCGTGTGTCTCTTTCTCTTGTTGTCGTTTGCTCAAGAACGACGCCGAGGATCCCAAGAACGATGGCGGCATCTATCCCACCCGGAATGGCTTGCTCTCATACACCTTCCTTGCTCCCACCGGGTAATAGACACGATTGAGCGATCACAGGCCCAGCCCTCCAAAACGGAAAAAAAAGTACCATTGCAACCAATAACGAACACTCCTGTTGCCAAAACAACAGAAACTAACCAACGCATCAAGTAAGACATGAACTAGGGCAGTTCAAACACCTACTTGCTCCGACTCTTCTTCAACGAAGTTCACTCTCCGAAGGCAGACAGCTTGGAGAACTACCTGCGAGTCCTCATTGATTTAGTCACGCACGTTCGTCGCGTTTGCATACATCCAGGAACGCTCCTTGGAGTTCCAGCGGGAGAAGGAAGAGAAGAGGCTCCTGGAAGGGCGCATCGCAATGCTCACCGGCCAAATGATCGGGAGGGGCAGACGCTCAGACGGCGGCACTGAGGGGGTGGTGAGAGACATGCCCAGGAATTGGGCTAAAGGCGAATGGTTTCCTTGCCTTTTTGTCGCAGCGCGGGTCATTGCCGAGGTCCCTAGTTGAAAACCTTTCGCATGGGAATAAACTATCAACTATTTGTACACGCAATGTATGGGTTGCGGGTGGGCAGAAGCCAGGAGCCGACCGTATTGTGTCGTGACCACAATAAACAGCATGCTGTAGATGTCCTGTCGTTCCGCAAGCGTCATAATCGAAGATAGCGCAGGTGCACTCTTCAAAGACGTTCTTTGTTGTGCTATCGTCTACTCTTCGCGGCGTATGATAGGACTACGCCGACCGCTTAGCGGACCTCGAGCGAGAGCGCAACACCATTGAGCTGGAAAAGGAGCAGGTGACAATATGCCTGAAAGTTCTTAGCGTTTTTTTCATGTTATTGTTGGTGGTGTTTTTTTTTAGATCGCCAATGACGAAGAAAAACTCGTGTGATCCTATCCTTGGCTCCCTCTACATAGGGTAGGAACGTAAGAATGCAGTTCCGCAAGGAGGGTCTAACTATCGGCTAGGACTATGTAGCGCCAGCAGGGCTTCGTATGGTCGACTTTCAGACTGCTATAATATGGAATCTGCAGGTGGTCAAGATGTTTCTAAGACCCAAGCAACTAGAAAGAGGAAGATGTTTCGACCCACCGAGTTGCTGCAAGTTGTGGATGGGACACTGCGCCCCACGTCTCCCTACGAAATGCGGAAGGTCTGCTGATCGGTGACGGACCATTTCGTCCGTGTGCCCTCACGCCCCGCACCGGTTGTTCCCCCCTCTTGTGATGCTACGGGACACGGTCCGCCGACAGGTGGAGAGGTATAAGCAACTGCTCATGAAACAAAGAGACATCATGATAGCCTTAACCCAACGCCTGAACGAGAGGGACGATGCGGTGAGCTTGCAGGAACTCCGGCAACATGCTTGGTTCCACATCTTTACAAAAAGAGACCAACAATGCCGCCGGACCTGAGATTTTACCTTTCATGGCGGTGTGCGAGGTCTCGTGCTCAGCGTCCCGAAAGTCGGTTAAGAGCAGCATTGGGACCACGTCTCGGCAAACTTCAATGTACACCTCCCGGTGCATCGTCAGGGTCGGATTTACATGCGGAAAAAAACAAAATACTGTTGGCTTCTGTCATCTTGACTTCGCCTACTCTTCTCACACTGCTCTCTACGTCTACCGCTTTTGTGGGAACGAGAGGAGACTTGCTGCAGCCGCAAAAAAAATCCGTCTTTCATCCGCCTAGAAAGAGAAATCTTTCCAATAGAACGGTATTATTTTGCGATTTCTCAAAGGCAAGCGGTCACCTCGACCAAGGGAACAAACTCGTGGATGGTATTGCTTGCTTATCAACCATGCATGGACAAGATGAGTCTTCGACCGGCCAGCCGCCGGCGATCCAGCACATGCAGCCTTATCCCGGTCTCTCTCAGAGAATAACCTGAATTCTCCTGCGGTTGTCGTGCCTTTCGTGTTCTCTTGTCTTGTCACAGATTTGCGCCCTGAATGACGAGCTAGAGGCGAGCGAGAGTCACCACGAGGTGCAAACAATAGCACGGAAGGGTAGAATGTATGCTTTGCAGCATGTCGCCTCTAAGCGCGGTACTCAGACTCCGTTCGTTAGGTTGTCACGGGAATGCGGCCAAGGTATCATCACATTTTCTGCCCAAGTTCTTCGTTGCACTCTTTACAAGTGCCATCAAACGGAACGGCGGAAACCTTGGCATCTACATCCACCATGAAGAACCATTTTCCCCAACCCACCGTTCTTGTGACAACAGTTGATAGAGGATGCGCTTGACATGCGCACGCAACAGTTGTTCCACCTCCAAAAGGCATTAGTGATGTACGGCGGCAACGGAGCGGAAGGCGGAGACAGTGGTGACGATCAGGTGTGTGCCACACCTTCGGGTGCATCCACCTCTCCGGGCCACTCGGATCGATCGAATTTTGGCAGACGGGTACGAGAAGTAGCTAATGCACGTAGTGGGCTTTTCTGGGGGGGAGACGTGGTGTTGTGGCTTCTTCCGGCACACGTCGAGGGTTCCACGCCGTATTTTCATCAGCATGCACCAAATTGAATCGTCTCCTCCGCTTCATGTTCTCATCGCGTGTGGCCTAAACAGAAGTCACGTGGGTGGATAGACTCACCTGGGGCAGCGGCAGCAGCCACAAGTGTTGCGACAGGGTCGGACAAGTTTTTGTCAGTACGCCCGGTACTCCACAATTGGCAGCAGCAGCAGCAGCAGCAGCGTCCTTCGACCGCTCCCCAATCGTCTTCCTCCTTCTCTTCCGGAAAAAGCTCAAATGTCAACTTCGAGGCACCAGAACCGACGGGGGGAAGGAGGGGTGGAGACGCTGGAGTGTCCTCCTCGACAACGCCAACAGAGCTACATAACCGTTCGGTTAGCGGTAACACCATCTCCTCACCCAATGGCAGCACCACCAACGGTAGCGCTACCCCAGCAGCTGTATTCGGAGGCAGGGAAGAAGCTCACCACTCCCCGTTCGAAGAAGACCTCATTACCTTCCCCAGGTTCAAGCCACACGCGCTGATGCAGCCTACGTTGTTCAGCACCGACGACCCAGCTGGGGGGGGTTCCTTTCACGATGGAGGCATTCTTTCAGGTGGGGATGGCGAACAGGGAGGCGAAGGCGACCGTGGGGGCGGGGGTGGAGGCGCTGGGCGGGTAGAAGCGCTGAAGAGGGCGGGGGCGGGAGGTGCAAAATTGCTGAACGCTTGGGAGAAGATCGAGGAGCTGGAAGGGCTGGTAGAGTCAAGCCGGTCTCACAACGAGAGGTAGGGGGGGGCAGTCCGAGCCTTCGAGCAATCTTGTTAGAGCTTTTCTTGCATATCGAGGTATCTTCGATACCATATTGATAAAGTTATTTTGGTGTCGATACCAGAGAGTGTCACCGGGTGGTGGATGGTAGGTTAACAACATTCCTGAGTTCAGCTTTCTCATGCCGTAGCGTCATACTTCTGTGCAAACAGTGTCTTTCCCTCCATCACCGCAGGTTGCTCGAAGACCTGGAGGAGGTACAAACCGACAAGGTCTCCATGGAATATCTCCTTCGCGAGAAACTGGAACGGCTGGTTCAGTCCGAGATCGAGGCGCGAGTTGCCCGAATGCATCAGGTACGAACCAGCGAGCATTTGCCGCTCGGTGCCTTCACTACGGGGAGTGTTTATCTCGTCCGCGCTTGCAGTTGTCGTCTGCCCCTCGCTCACGTATTTCATCGCCGCTACTGACGTGCCACAGACTCGGGACTGCGTGTGTCAGAAGTTCGGCAACGAAACGCGATCATCGATGACGCTAAATATTCTTCTTGCGAACGTTTAAAGCCGAATGATCTGTGCTCTGAATTCTCTCGCCTCTCCCAACAGCATCTGCCTCCGAAGTCTGAATCGCGTTAAAACATTCAGACAATTACCTTCTTCGAGCAGATTTCAGCCAGATAACTAGTCGCCCCACCCCCCCTTCCCCGCGCGCTGGATCTCAAGGATGGCGGAGTTGACGAAATATTGCGGCGCCAGCTGGACGGTCTACGGGTAGAAGCTGCCGCAAGGGCAAGGAGCGAAGCTGTTCTGAGGGAGGAAATTCGTTGTCTCAAGAGCAGGTAACGTGACCGTCGAAGGCGTCCATTTGGATTGGGTTTGATAAATCCCTTCGCTCACTATACAAAGCAAGGCAGACTGCTGAAAATTACCCGTTCGCGGCCTGTTGCACAGACTGGTGCCCCGCACGTTGCGAACTGCCTTGCCTCGATGATTTTCGGTTCATGAGTGTCTCGTCGCCGGCTTTGGGATATAATGTACCAGTCAATGTTGGAACTGGTCACCGGTACTGAAAAGGTAGCACAGGCAATTAATTTACAACACTTCTCGTTGCAGTATTGTCCGAATGGCAAGACCAGTTAACCTTCGCGAAGCTGTGGTGTGCAGATCATCTGTGATGTTCTTATCGATGGCGTTTTGGAACATGCTCAACACAGCGCACTCGCGCAACGCCCTCTTACGGAGCGCCAAGGGCCGGACGATGAAGTCGCGACCGAGGTCCTAGCCAGGACTACTCAGGAGCTCGAGGAGCTTCGCTGCGAGAACGCGGAGTTACGAAAGCAAATACTTTCTCCGGCTTTGCGGCGCGAGGTGAGCAGCACGACCAGGGTGTAGCATCGCAAACAACCTCGCGAGGATGCGTCTGGGAATGATCTTGTACCGTTGCTCTTCGTAAGTTCTTACTCGTCTACCCGATCACTCATTTCGTTAAGACGCGGAGGCACAGGCGACTCGGGCCAGGCTTCTCTCATTGACTACAATAGGACGAGAAGGTACTTTCCTTCGTTTTTTTTTACCTTGCAGTGTTTTCGGAGAAACACCGCGCACTGGTTGTTTTCTCGGGCGATTGACAAGGAAGGCGAGCTCCCTCTTCCACTGAAACACGCAATCCAGTCTCGTCTTGCATGAGCGTCATTTTCTTGGGAGAAGTCGGACTTCCCAACAAGCTTACCCCACGTACCCCCCTTACGCTGGTGTTTGGTCCATCCATTGTGGCTCTCTCTTCGGCGAGGCAGGACGCTAACAGTATGTCTGAGAATCGAGAAGCGGGCAAGGAAGGGGAAGACGACCGAAGTAGCGTTGCTCATGACAGCGCCCAGGAAGCGGCGCTGCAGGACCGTTGTGAAGCTTTGCTAGGAGAACGGAAGGCGATGCAGGCAAGTTTTGGGAGGAAAGGCACCAAATGGTAAATGACTCGTGGGGGAGCAACGCGTAGGCAGCATTGACAAAATACTTGATGTTCGGAGAATATGCCTGTTGGAACACCATGTTGCAAAGGTGGAGGAAATATTCCGGTAGAAAATGATGTTACCTATTGCAATGGCGCGGTAGGGTGGCCCCGGGGTTGTTCTCAGTTCTGATTTCACACCGTTGGAACCCCCCAAAAGGCTGCCCCCACCCGTTCGTCAATCGCGTATGTCGTTCGCCGGAGTTAACTCCACAGGTTATTTGAGCTGGGCCCCATCATGGGTGTGCGCGGCATCCCTCTAGTCTGGAGTTTGGAAGAAGAATACATATATCGCGAAGGGTTTTGTTGGCAGCACCGGCAGCCGAACAGTAGCTGTGTTGCTTTTTCAGTGGTTGGCCGGGGAGTCGAATTGCGAGACCGCAAGTTGTTGACTAGCGCCGTAAGCACAGCACACGAGAGAGACGGGACAAACGTGGGCATACCCACCCCTTACAATCAAAACTAGGTAAAACCAACCAGTCCAAATCCCATTGTGATGCCTGCGCAATGCGGTCAGGGCCCATGTCCAGCGCGATCCCCAACCTTGCCGATCTTTCGGCTACATCTTCAGGCCATACGCCACCTTTACAGTCGCAAACACCTACGACCTTGCTTTAACGACGTTTATCTAGGTGGACACTCGCTTTGAAGACGTTATTGTCCGCTTTTGGGCACCGAAAGTCACTCTCCATAGCACCGCACGGCAGAGCATCGAATAGCCTTGTGACTACTCCAGAATGTTTCCGCCGCATCTTTTGCATCGAAAACGCCGTCCGGCGAGTGTCGGTTTACCCAATTTTGCTTCCTTCCCAATCAACGGCTCTGTCGAATATTTGCGACGACGACGACCCCATACAACGAAGCCCGCCTCTCCGCTGACGTCGTCACTTTCCACCTTTCCCTCGCGTTTTTGTGTCAGACCATCATGGAGCAAAAGGTGCAGGTGCTGGTGGACAACGTGGCCGACTCCGCATGTGCTGTTCTCGACCTCGTAGCGGCCTCCCAAAGTGGTATCGACAACCGCCGTGGAGGTGATGGTCATACTGGCAGTACTGATCACGCGCAGGTAGTACTGCCATCGCCATCCTCGGCTCCGGCTGGAGGAACCGGGTCGACAGGCGAAGGTGAAGTATCGAGAGCGGGAACGGAGTCCTCGTCGTCCCCAGCCGCTAGAGAAGCAGCCGGTAGGGCACTAAGCAAGGACGTGGGCCAGCTGAGGAGGCTGGTTCAAGCTGCCATAACAGCGCTAAGAAACGCTGATGCGGAGGATCAGCAGCAAGGCATAACGGCGACGGCTTCGTCTCCGCGCAGTGAGGAACACGACCGGAAAACCTGATGTAGGCTCGCAAGATTTAGGCTGAAGGGCAGGGTGCGGAACAGAAATGGTCGCTGTGCTCTCACGACAGGCGGAGCTGCATTTATTTCTCCTGGGGCTTCACAATCATGTTGCCGCCTAGACGTTGACAAGGCCTCGAGTGCCGACAACCACACCTTGACAAACGGACGGGTATGACGTCAAAACTCAACGTCCTGTATGGCAAGGTACAAAGAGGTCTAGGCTCTCCACAGGGCTAACATTGTGGCACTGGGGAGTCTTGGGCCGCCAGTTACCATCGAGGGAAATGATGTGCACGAACGCTGACTTGCAATTTAGATAAAATTTCTCTTGCAGAAACGTTCAGCCGCCTTGGTACAAGCTCGTATCCCCTGAATCAGCATGTTAGTGTCGAGGGGCTGCTCGAATAGAGCGAGTGGGGCGAGGAAAATGTGTGGATGGAGGAGGGTATGTTGTGGCTTCACCCCCCCGACACTGATTTGGATACTGTTGCAAATGGCCGGCCATATTATTCAAGGCGCGGCCTTGAATAGGCCGCTTGAGGCTCCCCGCCGACCCCCCAAAACACTCGCTCTACTGAAAACACATACTAATAGTTTGGAGGTCCACTTTGCCCATGCCGCCCCAACATCGCGGCGGGCGCTCATGGAGAGACATTCCGTTGAGCGTGGCGTTGACGCCGCAAAACGTTTTGCTTTGGTGGTCTCCTTTTCTCAGGAGCCATTCATTGTATGCATGTTTCACTGTAGATCGTTCCGCCATCCAGCAGTATGTCCCGCGACGTTCGGACGTCCCTCTAGTGAGCATCGTAGGAATGAATATTGCTGCCTGCCTTGCCGGCCGGTTTAAGCGTTGTGAAAAGTCGAAATTCAGCCACAGAAATAGGCCATGGAGACAAATGCAAAATGCATATCGTAACAAACTCGTCGACATCCGCTTGTTATTGATCTTTTGACCTTGGCACTCTAACATAAACCTCGAGCTCTGGTCTAGGGCCACACAGGAAAACATTCCTCCCCCAGTGCAATGTCGCAAGAGGGTCCGGCCACAGAATACAACAAAACGACAAGTTTCTACGGATGATGCACGTGTGTTTGCCGCCTTCACGTGGTTGGCGGCGACAATCTCAATTGAATCGGCCCCCGGTAAGTTAGGGAGTAGCGGCGTTTTGTCTCGTCGCCGTTCTGTCGCGCTCTGCATTTTTAACTGCTCCACTACACGACACAATGTTACTCGTTGATCCCACGTGAGTGAGGCCCTGGTTTACTCACAGCACATTCATTGCCATTGCTGTTCGCGCAGGGATGGTACGCGTAGCGCTTGACACACTCTGACCTGATGTCTGACGGTCACGTTGTTCATTTCAGCGATGACCTGCCGCGGCATGTAGATGGATCGGTTCAACTCTTTAGTGTACTTCTGTATCTCGAATGAACACCCACCTCGCCCCGAGAATTCAACAACAACAACTCCACAGCCCACTCGCACCACCATTTGACATCGCCATCCCACACCAGAACCAACTCAATTGACGAGGTTGTACGTGGATCCAGCGTGTACGAGACAACTGTGGAAAAGGATCGCGTGCCCAGGCGGAGTAGTTATCTTGTGCGCGTCTTTCCGGTGAAAGCTGTCTTCTTTGTCAAAGTCCTTGTGACTCCCGTCGATGACATGCAGGAAATCTTGGTCACGAAATACGAAGATTCCAGAGTAGGGTGCCGATTGGCGGACTTTGCGCTGACCTTCGCCGTGCAGCCGGTGCCCGACGGCAGACCCGAATTGGTCCTTAGTGAAGCATTTGATTCTGCTTTCCAGCGGCGCTGAGGAGAACAGTCATTTTTTCGACATCCACTTCGTCGCTGAGCCCATAGTCCGTGGCTTGCAACACAAATGCCATCGTTCCGCAGCCTCGTTCGCACCGGCTGCGAATCCATCTCCCAGCCCCTCCGCGGTGACGTCAATCATCCACCCCTTTGCGAGTCTACAGCAGCATACCTGTTCATCTTGCTCACATTAAGCCCCCCCTCATCGTCCTTCGGATAGAAATTGTTCAACCCATCCTTCATCTTTTCCGTTTCGGCGGGGGTGCAAACAGGGAATACCAAATACCCCTGGGCATGAAGGTCGCGGTATGCCTTTTTCCCGTACTGCGTGGCTCTGAAATCATCGATCGCCAATCGTTCCATGCCGCGCTGCTGTCCCGATAACCCTTGCTCCGCTTTACGGGCATTCAGCAAACCCGATCGGAGACCCTGCACTGCTTACACAGCCATCTCCTCGGTGCAGGCTTCCGTCCCACCGTGTCCCGGTACAGTCACGGAGGCAGCCTGCGCCAACGCCCCGCCATGTCCCGGTACAGGCATGGACTCAGCCTGCGCTACCGTCCAGCCGTGTCCCGGTACAGTCACGGAGGCAGCCTGTGCAAACGCCCCGCCATGTCCCGGTACAGGCATGGACTCAGCCTGCGCTACCGGGGCAGCCAATGCTTGCTGTGCAACCAGGCCACCCGCCAAGCTTGGTTGAGCATACGGCACTAGAGGTAAAAGCGGGTAGCCTATCGGGCAAAACGGGAAGCCCCTGCCGAGCGCGAATGGTGGATACCCCGGCAACGTCTGTTGGAACAACGGCAGCCCGGAGACACCAGCAGGGAGCAACACGACCCTCCGTGCAAGCCAGCGCGAAACTGCTGTCCATAGGGTGTAGCGTTGGCCTTGAATTGCATCGCCACAAACAAACAGGCGCAACAAAAAAGACACGACTCAAAAGTCAGCGAAGCGAGTGGTGAAGTATGTTGTGCCATTCTGTGCGGGCTCAGATATTAGTCTCAAAGAAAATAAAAAAGAATCGATGTAAAAACAAATTGAAGTTGTTTTAATCCGCGCGTCTTTCTGTACCTATTAAAAATTAGGAGCTTTATAGCTTATAGCGATGCGAAAATCAGTGGGCAACCGCATATTTGACCTTCGAAACCGCAAGGGGGAACACTGAAAATGAAACGTGTCCCTTGCAATGAGGATAGTCGATTTCTGTGCACCTTTCATGAAAACTCCCATACACCCAGGTGACAACGGAAAAATTGGGAATTCTGACAAATTCCGCTGAACCAGAAATCTGCACTTACTTCAAAGAGCCAGCCAGCCACATCTATCTGCTGAGAGGAGCACGCACGCATGCAGTCATTCCGTTTTTAGCTCAGCCACCCACCTCTCTTGGATTGCGGAGCTAGCCGGCATTTCGGATCCAGCCGTTGTGCGATACTAATCATCTCCGATAGGACTTGGGGAGGACGGACTGTAAAGCTGTAGTAGCATACTGCACTGCGTTTGCTCCTTGCTGCTGCTCTGGGCTGATCCAGGACTCCGAAAAATCCCCACAGGTACGAACAAACTCCTTTATGTGTGGTCGAAGGATGGACTTCGCTCCTTTGTGTGTGGTCGAAGGATGGACTACGCTATGTACAAGCCCAACATGCTACAATGCACAACACACTGCAGCTGCCTCACCTGTCGCCGCCCTCCACGTCTACCTGTCCATGACACATGCTGTCAACTGATGATGCGACAACACCTGGGTACAACACGGACACAGGGAGTACTCCCCCTGCCCATACACCGTCAAAATTACCTACAAACTAGAACAACCTCCCATTCATTCCTCTCATGCCAAACACAAATGATGTAACATACATGAAATGATAGACCCTGTCTTTACTTGTGGTCCACGCTGCCTACTATTATAATGGGAGAGGTAGCTATACCTTTTGCCTACACACGGGCGAGATAGGTAACCATACCCACTGCATTTAACACACACACACATGTCGGTGATGAAACCTCAACCACACGCCTCTATCGGCGACCACGTCAGGAGGCAGTGATGAAAGAATGAATGTTCTCCCGTGCCATTTGCACATCTATAACAACACGAAATATTACACAAGAAGGTAAGAAAACAGTGAGACCACTCCCGTGGGTCCGCACAAACTCCGAAATGTGTCCACACATATACATACCCGGTACATGCGCGTACAACATTGACAATATGTTTGTAAACTGAGGGAGATTCATGCCCCACGATTAAAAGGGTACCACACACAAAACGCCCGACCAGTACCTTACACATTTCCTCTACACCTTCCCAACATAACATATATGAGACACACAAGACAGCTACCAAACTGTCTTGTTGAGCCTGTTTCCCGCAGGGGAGATGTCCCTATATGCTGTCTGGGAAACCGTAGACATACAGGTACTTTCTGACGCTATGAATTCATTGCTAATCTGTCTTAGACTCTTTTCTATGATAGAGATGGATTCGTAGTGTCATATAAAGAAATAAACAAAAAAAACTTTGTAGGCCGTTGTTGTTGTTGTTGTTGTCGTCGTCCCTGTTTTCAAAAACGCGCTGTTCGATGTTTCAGCCTCCGGCTCTTTCGCGAGGAGGGAGACCAAGGCACACAAGGTGTTGCGCGCCGTGTCTCGCGCCCAGCGCGCAGCGCGGCCTCGACGGTGGCGCAGTGTGCGTGAGGAGGTGGCGGCGCAACCGGCTGCGGTACACAAAGAATAGGTCAAATCGTTTTGTTTTGGGGGCTGCTGCTGTGTGCAGCTGCTGTGGTCTGTCTGTTATAGAAACCTCACGGCTACCAATCAATCCAGTGCTTTTTCCTTTCGCGTCGAGGGAGACCGAGGCACAAAAGACACTGCCCGCCGCGTCTCGCGCCCAGCGCGGCCGC
>FN649749.1:3444618-3464542 GCA_000310025.1 Ectocarpus siliculosus | reverse complement strand
GCTGATGGTGCTCCTCCAGAACCACAACTCGCGCCGATATTCGAGGTTCGGAGTAGCGGCAGCGGCAGGGGCAGCGGCAGCGGCAGCGGTGGCAGCAGCGGTAGTCCTAGGACAGCAAGCACAATCGATTTTCCGGAGGATGTGCCCAGTGCCGTTCAAACCGCCATCAACAACTACACCCCGAAGGACGGCCATTTCCGAGCAAAGGTTCACCCCCGTAGCACCAGCGTCATCCACCACTGGGGTGTGAGGTTGGAAACGGTAGCCAAGGAAGATTGGCCCACGGACAACAAGGGAAAGCCGCTGGAGAGGCCCCAGCTCTTCATGTGCATGGCCGATGATCACTGCCGCAACATGTCCAAGACCCTCAAAATCAACAACAAGCAGACATCAAGCGCCACGAATCATTTGGCTCAGACCCACGGTATCAAGAGTGGCAAGACGAAGACTGCCGAAGCAAAGTGAGTGTGATCTACTGCTGCTGTAACCTCATGGACACAGGCACATATGGTGATGGGCTCAACGAGCGTCTTTTACCCGTTGCCTGTTGGATGGAATACGTTTTTTTCTTTTTTACGTGAGATTTTCTTCTCTGTTCGTCGATAGTTTGTAGGATGAAATGGCGCTGCGTTGTGTTGTTTGCGGAGTACCAACCAGTGGTGCATGGACCAACAGCAGTGAAATAGGCTCCTCTTCTTGCCCTAGTGTGCTAGTTTGCATCTTGACTGGCATCTTCGTGTTGCCAATGTGAAATCGTGCACGTCGGTTTGATTTATGTTTGTGACCGTTGGCGCACTTGTCCATTTCTTTTTTCCGGTGTGTGTGGTGGTTCTTAGGGCAGTGGAGACCTACGACGAGCTTGAAGCTGCCCGAAACAGCAAGCTGTTTCGGACCGATCCGCAGCGCTTCATCGTCCAGGAGTACGTCAAGGCGTACCCCATTGATTCGGCTGAACCTTTTAACCGGGTTGAGCGCTCATCCGTACGCCGGTTGTACTCACTCCTGAACAAGGACTTCGACGTCACCGGTATCAACAATAAGGCGGTGAGCACATGATGTGGGGGCTTGTAGAAGCACTTCGTAGTAGGCGTGTCGCGTGGTGGGTGTTTACTCCTTGTGTGCACCTGTTTTGGATGGGTGCGCGACGGGTGCCAGTAAGCTTTGCTTATACCTTGGACAATAGACCACCAATAGAACATTGCCGTTACAGGAACCCCGAAAATGTGGGTAGCAATAGAAATTGCTAGCTGCAAGAGCGTCCCCGGGCTGTCTATCGTATGATGCCGCTGGCAACAATAGAATTCCGATGAATCTTCCCATAGACTTTGTCGCTACAATAAAGTTGAAATGATTTCTTTCAATAGGCACTGTTGGGAACAGCATCTTCTGCAGGAATGGTTCCGATAGGCATTGTTGGCAACCATAGATAAGGACTTGTCATATGACATGTACATTGTTGGCAATAGCACTTTTCGTCCGCCATCTTCCAATAGATGCCGTTCGCTACGCCATATTTCATGGCTCTCTTCTAATAGACATTGTTGGTGACAATATATTCGGCTGCGAAGATGTAGATAGACGTTGTTGAAAACAACAGAATTGGCCGGCCGTGTTCGATAGACATTGTTGCGCAACACTGAGTTACCCGGCGGTCTTCTGAAATCTGTCGTCGACAACAATAGATTGTGCAGGCTGTCTGTCGATAGATATTACATAGATTGATCCCTTCATGGCTACAACGGCGTTCTCGTTCATCCATAATGCCTATTTATTCCCCTTGGCAATAGACCTTTGAATCTCAACCACGCTCGTTTTTTGTTCCCCTAACCCATCGACTGGCGATTGCCGTGGCCTTTGACTTAGTATAGGAAATTAGAATGTGCTCATCAGCGTCCACCCCAACCTACTTTTTGCCCCAAAGTGTAGTCTTATGAGTTGAAAAGCTTCGACGGGGGCAAGCGTAACGTACCGATGACCGTTGGATGGAATATAATGCTTGTCTTTAACACTAGCACTCTAGTCCTTTAGGTTCTGTCGTGTTAGTGTTGTTATTATTCGGCCATGATGTTCCTCAACGTGGAGATGGACCAACCAAATATTCACTTGTTCGTCCATTCTACATACTTGGCGTACACGTTGCAGGTGAAGAAGGTGATCGCGGAGATGTATCATGCTACGACCCAGGAGTTCAACGCGTCCATGCAGAAGACTCTGCGCAACGCCACTATCCCTATCCTCTACGTGAACTGCGACCTGTGGACGAGCCATGTCTCCGGCCTCAAGTACATCGGTAAGGTTGCCGAGGTTAGACTCATCTATTTTTATACCCGTCCCCCCCGGCTTTTGACAGCATTGACGTGGAAAGTTTTCGAGTTCCGAGTTGCGACCCGGTAATTTTTTTTGAAAGGGGCGGGGGAACAGTAGTCGACCCCGCTTGAAAGACACAAAATGTTAGCAGGGTGCCCTGCAGATATACAGAACAGGGGGTACTTTTTTCAGCATGCAGGACCCCCGAGATGATGCTGCAGAACACCTTTCAAACTGTACGGCACAGCGATCTGCTGCTGCTGCTGTGGCTGCGGCTGCTGCCGCTACTGCTTTGTGTGGGTATTCGATCCGTTTTCGTGAAATCATGCTTGGCTTGTAATGCTTTCTTCGTGTTCCTGATTTCGACCTCTGGGCAGGAGCGATGGACTCTTCTCTTTTGCCGCAAATTACTCTTACATTATTTTTTAATTGCGTTGTGGGTGCTCCGACAATAATTGTAGTTTCGTTTCAGGTACAGTTTTGCTCCTTTCCTGTTTGGAATGTAGCCGGTGGCGCAGGCGGTGTACAGGATCGTATCGGGGTTGCAACGATGGTTGTCTTTCTACTTTTTGGGGGGGTTGGTGATGATATATATGCATATCGGCAAGGTTTTGCACTTGGGGACGACGCCAAAGCAACAGAGAAAAAAACCACAACAAAAATGACAACGTGCAAAATCATTGACAGCGCTGTTGCAACTATGTACGCACAGCTTTAATCCACCACCACGTTGTTTTCGCTTCGGGTTAGTGTCCCTGCTGCAATTGCGCGTCTTTTGAAGTATGGTACGCCTCCGTTGACCCCGGGGATGGTAAGTTATCATCCCCGGAATTTTACAGAAACTTTCCGTGTGTCTTTAAGCGGGAATGACTGTAGGAGTTTGCATTAGGTCGTTCCATGCTCGTTGTACGAATGTGTTGCAAGATCCGAGCCTTCGCCGTTATTCAGACTCTCATCCATCATTGGCAATCATGCTCTAACGGCGATCGTGGTTGATATACACGATATCGTATTTCCTCAGGTGTCCGCGTGTTCTACCTCGACGAGAAGATGAACGTCAAGACACATCTCCTCGCTATCAGGGGATTTCGACCTCCGGGGGCGCAAACCGGCGACGTGGTGTGCAAGTGGGTGCGCCAAGTGCTAGGACAGCATGGTATCCGAGACGAGGACATCGCCGGTGCGGTGACGGATGCCGGATCTGACGTCCGGAAAGGCGTGTCGCAGGCGTGGCCTTGGGAGTGGTGCCTGCCGCATGCTCTCAACCGTGCTACTATCGACGGAACGGGCATGACGCAGGTCAAGGAAAAGTCGAAGAACCCCCTCTGTCGCGACTTGCTCGAACTGATCAAGGGGATAGTTGGACACTTCAACAAGTCCGCCGCCGACAAGGTTAGCTACCGTGTATCCTTCCCAAACTGCTGTGTACTCGAATTCCAACTCTTGCGGATGGTTCCGTGTGTCGTGCATAGTAATCGCCAAGATTATGAGGTGGCAGGCCTCGCCGTCGAAAATAGTCTCGACTCTATGAGAATACATTGGGGCAGCCGGGAAATGCGCGCCTGAAGTAACAATTAGAAGAATGACGCCCTCCCTGCCTGTCTAAGGTAGCCGGAGGGGACGGGCAGTCCCTCTTCCTGTAACTAGCGCAATTACAGGCAATGGTCGAGGTTTTTCTTTTCGTGTTTTGCATCCTGCCTGATTTATCCTTTTGATCGCTTCTGCATGTCTGTCAGGCAACATCAACGAACACGTAGAGTGTCAACAGTTTCTTTCGCAGATCTTCCCGTGGGGTTGGAATCTGGTGTGTTTCATAGAGAAATAAGGGAATAAGCTCCCCACCTGCGGAGATGCCGCCCAAATGCGCCCATTCCTATATACCTCGCATGTTGGTGCCTTCTGCCACCCGTACACGTTCGTTGTCGTGCGCACACCAACCGCATTAGTTAGTTCATGAACTGCCCAAATATAAGTTGACGTATCATCCGCTGAGCACGCGATTCATTGATGCGTAGCAACATGTTCTTCGTTTGACTTCTCTGACCTTTTGGTTTTCAATCCCGGGGTTGCAGATCGCCCTGGAGGAAATCATCGACGAGATGTCCCAAGGGAAGGGGTCAACCGCAAAGCTGTCGCAAGCCGTTGCGCAGCGCTGGATCAGGATCTGCAGGATGCTACTGCGAGTCCTGGAGAGGTGGGATGCCCTCAAGAAGTTCTACCTCGACAGCGACAAGGAGTTCCCCTTGAGGAGCAGGAAAAAGGAGGTATGTTGACTACGTTTTTGCGCATCACGTCCCCCGTGCTGTCAATCACCTCTTGGGCGCCATTCTGTTTTTTGTTGTGTTATCGTTAGTGTGGGGATGCACGACGAAGAAATACACCTAACGATATACGTCGATAGAGCCATCAGTATGTGGTCTAAATATATACGTCTGTAGAGCCATCATTGGTATGCTGTACCATATCCATGTTACCCGACGTTCTGGCGCTGCCCCTCCCGGACCAAAACCCTACGCTGTTAGTACGCTTCATTTGGCGGCCGTGTTTGTTCTAGCTTAGGGTTCGCATATGCCTCACCATGCTTTGTTGTGAGCAAAGCGGGGTACTTTTGCACCAAGTTTTTGGCTCGCTCCCTGGAATGCAGAAATCGTAGTGCCTGAAGCATGTTGACTCGCGGGTCTTTAGTGGCCCTCCGAATGCGCCCTGTGGATTGTGTATCCTGCTGTTGTGCGTTTGACAGCTGGCCAAGCTCGACATATTGTTCTATCAAGGTGTATCGTAATGTGTGTTTCTCCTGGTCAGTCTGCCTCCGAAAAATGAACGCAAGTAGGTGCAAATGGGTGCAAACATACGCGATGCGAGGGTGTTCCAATAGGAATATCCCGGGCTGTTTCCTTCCTCGTTGATGTGCGGGTGGTCAACGGTCACAATTGTACCATAAGTGCAACAAATCGGTACGCTCCCCGCTCCCGTCCCCTTCCCTCCTCCCTCTGTGTGGTTTGAACGTTGTGTCTTGTTCCAGAGTTAGCTAACGACCACGTGTATTGCCCGTCCACCCACTGCTGTTATTCTGATTTCAGGTTGAGGAGGTGTACACGATCATCAACGGCGTGAAGGCAGTCGTCGTCTACAGCCAGATTACCTACGAATCAACCGCGCAGGGTGGGCTACAGCGACTCGTTGTCCTCGCGACCTCCACCCTCGAGCCGATGCGCCCGCTGACGGTGACGCCCGTTCGGGCGATCGGGCAGAAGGAGGACGAAGTGCCTGCGGCTTCGACTCGACCTCACACAGACCTCACGAAGGTCGCGATGGCTACTCGCGAGGCTTTTGCAGAGGCCGTTGCGAAACGGTTTGTGAAGGGGCGCTACGGCAGCGGGCTTGGGACCCACAGTCACCGTTTCGACATGGCGATGTTCCTCTGTCCCTCGGCGCGAGGTATGAAGTACATCGACACTCTCGAAGCATCTACCGTCGGACAGATGGGAGGGTTCAAGGAGCCGGACAAGGTCAAGCAGGTGATCAGGAACCAAGCACGCGACCTTCTGGCCAAAGGCATCGCCTTCATCAGAGAACAGGAAAAGAAGACTCCCGTCGTGGTGGAACCCGAGCCGAGGGCGAAGCGGTGAAAACCGCTGGCAGCGTCGCCGTCGATCCGCGCCAAGCGGAATTCGCGCAAGAGGGAGTCCTCGACTCCAGCAGCGACGAAGACGCGGAACCCGCGAGCAACCACACCAACACTCCTGAACAGGAAGCCGACGGCATCCTCACCAAGTGGCGTGTCTTCAAGGTGCGGGGTTTCTGTATTAGATTGCAGTTGTTCTCGTAGCTGAGTGTGTTCTTTCTTCGGAAAGGGTTGACTGCGCACACACCACAACGTTTCGCGGTTGGAGTGTACTAGATCCAGTATTTGGTGTGTTTGTATTGAACAACATCCGTGTACAAGCCAGGAGTTACGATACCAGCAAGTTTTTCAAGTTTTCACTGGTGGGAGGATGAATCACCCCACCTCGATGCATGCATGGCAATACAACTTCGCTCTCACAACGACACCTCATCATCAATTTTGACCCTCGCCGTACTCCCCCACGTCTATTTTCCATTTTGCGTTGCAGTTCAGCAAGGAAGACAAGCAGCTGAGCGGCGTTGAGTACTGGCGGGCTCACGGCAAGCAATGGCCGTCCGCCCTTCGGGCCCTGGCCCAGGCGGTGTTCGGTGCCCCTTCCTCTGCGGGCATCATGGAGCGCGACTTCTGCATCACCGACCTGTACCAACCGCGCAAGCGCGGCAGTCTCGGCCCCGTCTACCTTGAGATGGTCACGTACCTTCGAGGCCAGTTCGACAACATCCCGAAAGACATCCCGCAGATGACCGAGCCCGAGTTGGAGGCCGCCCTACCGACTCGTTTCACAGACAAGGGAATGCTGGATGAAGTCGTCGTGATGGACTTTGTCCCGGAGCCCGTAGTGATCGACGAGCCGACCGACGGCTTGTAGAGAAACTATGGCTGGCAACAGTATCAACTACATCACAACCGTGCGGGGGGTATTTCTCCAGGGTTGCGAAACGATTCCCCCCCCGCCCCCGAGAGGTGCAGAGATGGGATGCGTTGGGCAGCCGGAGAAGTGTGTAGCCCAGAGATCAAAGCGATTAACGATTTTTTTCGACCTCTTTGTTGCTGCGAACGGCGTCGAGTGGGGCGAAGCGCGTTGCCAAATGACCAGGGTACTTGGTCGGTACAGCAGCAGCAGCCACAAGTCATGTGGCTAAGTTGCAACGAGAGAATCGATTAATACACGCGAGAGTACGTTACGAAACCATGTGTCGATGATGGTGTCTTGTCCAGGGTGTGGAAAACTGCTGCTGTGTAGCCCAGCTTGTGCACTGCTGTTCTATGGCATACTCCAGACCATTAAATGCCGCAACCGACATTGTCGCTGGCATCGATAGAAACCCCTCTAGCCCATTGTTGCCTGCAGTGGACATTGATAGAAACTCCTTCAGTCCATTGTCGTTTGCAGTGGACATCGATAGAAACTCCATGAGTCCATTGTCGTTTGCAGTGGACATCGATAGAAACTCCTTGAGTCCATTGTTGTTCGCAATCGGCATCGATAGAAACCCCTCCAGTCCATTGTCGTTTGCAGTGGACATCGATAGAAACTCCTTGAGTCCATTGTTGTTCGCAATGGGCATTGAAAGAAACCCCTCCAGCCCATTGCTGCTTGCAGTGGACATTGATAGAAACTCCTTCAGTCCATTGTCGTTTGCAGTGGACATCGATAGAAACTCCCTTAGCCCATTGTTATTCGCAATGGGCATTGAAAGAAACCCCTATAGCCCATTATTGCTCGCCATGGACATCGATAGAAGCTCCTTCAGGCCATTGTCGATAGCAATAGACATTGACATTACTTTTGCAATTTCTATTGTCGATGATAATGTATGTCAATGGAACCTCCTGATATCTATTGTAGCTGATAATGGTTGTCGATATTTCTCCCCGCGATCTATTGTTGCAACAATAGAACATTCATGGTCTATTGTCCAGGGTGTGAAACCGTTGACCCCGCATCCCTCCCAAAACGGGAAAAGGTATGCATAAACTGAACGCCGCTTAAGTCAGAATCCTCAAGTTATTCTTCTTGCTGAAAAGTGGCGACATACTTGCTCCCGATGTCACGCGAATAGCGAGAGCCGAACGACCAGCATCATAAAAACTGCGTTCAGCGCCTACCAGTACGTAGAGAACTCTGCGATTCGGCTGACTCACCCAGGTAGCTATCGGCGATCCAGCCGCCGAACAGGGGCATGACGTAGCACACGCCGGACCAGAGGGCGAACTGGGTGTCGGACTCAGCGTTGGTGTACCCGAGCTCCTTCTCGAAGAGTAGCACAAGGGACCCTGTACAAGTGTCCAGACTTGGTTAGGAGAGAAAAAAAAAAAAAACATACGCCGAGGTATACGTAGACTGGTGCCCAACTCGAACGATGTTGTGAGTTGGTGCCGTTGTTGTCTTCACGTCCAGACGACACGCGGAGACCTTACCGTGGTCACAGCAGGTCAACGAACACCCAAAAGGTGCACCGTTCGGAAATAAAAAGTCATCACAAATGATACGAAATATGAAATATATAACAGAAACTTTAGGAGGGTTTTTCGTAGCATGTAAAGATGATGGATAAAACATACAATAGGGGAAGTTGGCTCAGGGTTAGGGATACGGTCTGCGTCCCCCCTAACTGTTCTCTATCCCCATCAACTCATTAATCGCGCGAAGGCGGTTCAATATTGTACTGCTGCTGTCACGTGTGCATGCTGCTTGAAAGTATGCATACGTCTATCCAACGGGTTTCTTTCCAAACTCACTAGCATTATATTGTACTGCTGTTGGAGACTGCAACACTGCCTTCGACATGGATAGACTGGTGTCGAATATTTCCAACGGGTACATTGTAGTCTAGTCGTCCAGTGTATGTATCTGCTGCTGTAACAGAAAATAGCTACAGACTTCCGCTCCAGACTGGCCAGACAGCCCCGTGCTCGGGAAGAAAACCAAAACAAAACACGGTTACAGCAGTACTGCTGCATACGTCTGATGCCAAGCGACAGCACGACGCATTGGCATTAGTGGCATACCGTATACGACACAAGATGACACACCCCCTGGACCGATTTTCAAAGCTCGATTTGTCGACAGCAGAGAGATTCACAGGGCCGAAAACGACATCGTCGAAGCCGCCTTGTCGAGAGCTTTCCGAAAATGTATCGTTTCGTTTACGCATGTTCTTCGTGGCGTAATCGAGCTTTGAAAATCGGTCCAGGGGGTGTGTTATCTTGTGTCGCATACGGTATGTATGTTGAGGCGAGTGGGCTGTGCGCGGAAGATGACGATCTTACACGGCTTGCATGCATGTCCATGGGTTGTGCGTGAGATGCATGTACGGATTTGTGCGCTCAAGCATTGTGTGCGGGTTATTGATGTCAACGAACTGGTGTTCGTATGCATATGCTACTGCTGAATGTGATTGATGCGCAGGTGAAGGGCCCAAAGAATCAGAATTTGAATTCGAAAAAACACGGGTTCTGTGAACCTCAACTTGCCAAACGCCATGCGTACCCTCATCAAGCCGTGTAGGTACAGCATGTGAGTGGTTCCTCGGCTTTGCAAACGAGGATGGGTTGACGAGAAACACATTTGTCTATCAGAATGCTTTCATATGTCATGACCAGCGCAAAAAATGTGTTGTTGTTGTTTACACGTGCTGGTTTGTGACACTACAAGCAGCAGAGACGTGTTTGCCTTCGAACCGCCGTTTTACTTGTACTGCAAACAAGAGAGACAAAAAAAAAAGAGATCTGTGTGTTCGCTATTTCACATTCATATGCATACCCTTGTTGCTGTTGAACAACAACGCCAACAGCAGGCAGCACTTGATCGTCGACCTCTAGCTACGGCAGTAGAGCCCCCCTGGCGGTCTCGAGTCTCGAGTCACACCCACGAGTGCACCCGAGAAATAAATAAAGAAAAATGTGTGTTGTGGGCCGTGTCGCCGCGCGCAAACGAACACGAACACACAAGAAGCGGGCTACCTGAGAAGCCGTAGTACGCGAGCCTCTCGCAGAACTCCGTCACGATGATGTACCCGGCCACGCTGTAGAGCTTCGACTTCCTCCCCTTATCCGCCCCCGCCCCGTCTGCTGCTGCTGGGTCCGCCGGTCCGCCAGCAGCAGAGGAGGCCGCTGCTGCTGCTGCTGCATCATTGCGGCGGATTATCGATGCCTGCTGCTGGTGAGGCTCTACTACTCCTGCCTCTCCGTCCAGCATGGCCTGGTAGTCTGTGTCGTCCGGTCTCGTGAGCCGCATCGCGGCCTTCCCACTGCGCACAGCAGCGCCGAACATAAGCGGACGCGCGAGCTGGGTTTAATTTCCGTTACGTGCGATGTAAGATGCGTGTGACGAACGTGCGTCTCCTGTCTCCTGTCTCTCTTCTTACTCAAAATGAACACGCAGCTGGGAATCCACGCCGTAAAGCAGTATCGCGCGAAAATTGGTGAGACAATCTTGAGCCCCCCTCGCCAAACTCAAACACCACACTTGCACTTTCAGCGGCTCAAATACCAGACACAGCAGTCCCTGCCACGCAACGTGACGAGACGCTAGTTCAAGATGGCTGAGTCGTCATCTCCATTGCTCTCCGCTGAAGGTATGGGAACGGCGTGGTTCTATGCCATGATGAAGTATAGTTCGCTGTATGAAGTTATTTTTTTAGTAGGGTTGCGGAGATTGTCCCTGCTGGCTCCTTGATGACTCTGGTATTGACTCATTGACACGTCGGCAGTTGACACGCGATGGCAGGGGAGAGGCGTGCACTAAATCCTGTTATTGTAGCACCTCCGTGTGATGGCTCTGCTCGTGTCTGATCGTATCGCTGTTGAAATTGAAGTCGTAACGTGATGTGTAACACGGTAACTTGAGCAGCGTTCCTGGGACCGGTCCTGAACGTGGAATGTCTCAGAGCTTGAGCGACCACTTGTTTCGAACACACGCCGTTTGTTGGGGGCTTTCGCAAAACGTCACACGGCTGCGCGCGTGCCAGCAACTGATCCCCGATAGACATAGCATCATAACATCCAGCAGCCGAAGGAAACGCTTGAGTTGTGTCGAGCAAGGGCAACGAAGGTATGGTCCGTTCGTGTGTGCCCAGCCGTCGCTGAACGGCTGCTGCGTGTGTTCTTCTCAGGCTGTTGGTGTCCGGACTTATCCCATCACGCCCCCCCCCTCTGGTATCTCTTCGAACCTAAAGCTGTGTCGACGCTGTGTACGCCCCTACATAAACAGAAAGCCCCCAAGCGCTCGGGTGCAATCTCGAGCGCGGCCTATGTTCGTCGTTCTTCGCTGATGGTGGGGCGGAACATGATCGAGGGCAGGAGAAAGGTTGCAATTTTAGGGTTTAGGGATAGGGTGGCGTGAAACGACTGCTGCGACAAAGTTTTCGTTTGTGGCCGTTGTGTGCCTGCCTGCCTGTCCTGCAGTAGCAGCAGCAGTGAGCCGCGATCCTTTGGATGTCCTCGCTGCTTCTCTCTTGCTGCGCTGTCAGGTCAAAACGGTGTGTGTATCCAACGTACCTTTGACACTGGCACATGCAGTACACGCGCACCTCGACGATGGTTGTACTTTAGGCACAATGAGCAGTATATCTACAGCGGGATCAGGTGACAGAGCACATTCCAGGGGGGGGGCAAAATTGCCACGCGTGTTGGTATTCTCCATCCGCGAATCGAGGTCAATGTATAGACACAAAAAACCGTCGATTTCAGCGGGATCTATAGAAGCCGAAATCAAACCATTAGACTTTCTATAGATCAGATGACAGAGCACACTCCAGGGGGGGCCAAACTTGCCACACGTGTTGGCATTCTCCGTCCGCGCAAAGCGTTCAGAGCCCCGACTTACTGCACAGGTTGCTTCTAAATAAGCATGTTGATTTCGAGCGCAAGAAATGGTGCAAGTTTGTAGACAAGACTGACTCTCGAGGCAGGTTTCCCTAAACTTGCTGTCCGCTCATTGGCGCGCGAACGTAAACATTTTTTTTAACAATTATTTCACCAACCCAAGCTGCATGGTAGGCCATCAAGTTTCCGGCAGGTACGCATCGCCACTCACCATGTTCTCACTTGAAAGAACCCCAACAACAGCAACAACAACAACATCCAACCCGCCCCTTTCACCACCGGTGGCCCCCCTGTCATCGCAGAGCTGGAGGCCTCGAGGGGGCACCTTGAAACCGCCAGTGCCTCTGTTTCCCGGTTGCCGCCGGGGCTAGTGAAGCGGCGGCTTGAGGAGGCGCTCCAGGGGATCGACACTGAGGTGCAATCTCAGCTTTGGGGGCACCTACGGTCCAGCAGCGGTGGTAGTGCCGGTGGTGGTGGTGGTGGTGGCGCAGAGCAGGGAGGAGTCCGAGCGGTACCGGCGATGACGGTGAGGGTGACAGATAGATAGATTGATTTGACAAGTAGATAGATAGATTGATTGATAGATAGACAGATAAGACAAATCACATGGTGGGAGAGGAGAGAGAGAGAGAGAGAGAGAGAGAGAGAAAGAGAGAGAGAGAGAGAGACCCACACACCGTTACACAGAGAGACAGAGACAGCCAGATTGATAAGACAAGTCACGCGGTGGGAGACGAAGACGAGAAGAGAGACACACACGCGCGCACACCCCCTTGGCACCCGCCATCTTTCTAACCGCCGTTTTTGCTGTTGCTGTTGTTGTTGTCGCTGATGTTGATGTTGTTGATGAACATCATGCTGATCCTGCTGGTGCTGATGATGCTGATGATAATGACCCCCTTCCACAGGCGACGTCGGCATCAGGATCGGCAGCCGGAGGAGAGGGAAGCTTCACGCCTAGCGATTCGGGGACGGGAGTCGTCCTCAGCAAGGTGTGTTTTTTCGCCAGGACCACTTGCTTGCTTTCCTTGCCCTGCTTTTCCTCTGCCTTGCTGATTCGCACTGCTGTCAGTCCAGGCTCGATGATGGCGGGGGGTTGGGTTAAGTCAAAAGAGCGGCTTGCCCTGCTTTGTCGCGCAATACATGCACTCACACGCAGCAGTGCTTGAGGTGGCGAAGGCAAAGGTTTGAACCGTCTCCTATTGGCTTATTTCGCTCTCCATGGAGTCCTCGGCAGAAATGCTGTAAGCGCTGATTCAAAGTGATGGAAAACAAGAACAAAAAATATGGAGCCCTCGACGGTATGATGCTGTGTCCTCTCCTTGAATGAAGTCGTTGCTTGCGGTATCGAAACACTTGCTGCCGCGACAACCTGCTTGGTAAGGATACCACCTCCTCGCGACACATTTCCTGGCTATGAGTTTTGGTTGACGTTGTAGGCACACCTGAACCCCCCATCTCCGCCCCTCCCGCCCCCCCTCCGTCAATAGGCGTGCTGAGCCCGCGTGACACTCAAGTCCGCTCGCACGCCATATCTGCCGGCTGTGATGTTTGATGTTGTGTGCTACACCTTAACCCCCCCCAACATGAATAGGCCTACCAAGCCCGGGTGACTCCGAAGTCCGCCCTGCACGCCTCGGCGCTGGCCCTGCACTGCCTTCTGGTAACGGAAGGGTTCGTGTGCACCGGGCAGGACGACAAGGCGGGAGCCATCAAGGGCTTCGCGGCCCCCGTGAGGGACGTCCCTCAAGAGAAGCTCGTGCCCGACCGCTGGTGAGAAGCCGTTACTTGATCCATCCGCCACACCACACCACACTACACCCTACTGTATATACTTGGAAGAAGTGGTTACATGTATCTAGACAGGGAACCCCCCCTCCCCCGCCCTGCTGCTGGTCCGGTGAGAACCCGGCGTGCTCCATCCCGGGTTTGTAGGGATGCGAGGTCAATGGTCAAACGACTACGGCATGCACGACTATGAGCACTCCCCCCTCCCCCGCCCTGCTCCGTCCTCTCGAGGACGCGTGGTCAATGGTCTAACCGCAAAGGCATGCAAAACGAAAAACATGAGCACGTCCCCCTCCTCCCACTCCCCTATCTGTTCGTGCCCGGTTCCAGGGTGCGAGAGCGTGCCCCTTAGCAACCACAGCAGTAGCAACAGCGCTCCGCGGTTCGCATTGAAAGTAAACACCCCCAGCTCTTTCCGTATCACCGGACTTGCTGAAAGTTTTGTTTCCAACGGCATGCCCACGACAACGCCTTCTGATGGCCATGCATGGATATCCAGTCCATTCTTACCCCGCCTCCGACCCCCCTGCCCCCCCCTCTCGTACCGCCGCCATCAAATCTACTACCGTGCGTCCCGTACGCACGCTTACCTTACGCTGCGGCGCCCCGCACGGCCCTTCGGTACCACGCAAACCACTCTCTCTCTCTTGCACTCGGCTTGGCTCGAACAGGGACGCAGACCCGTCAGCGGTATCCTTCCGTTACCGCCGCCCAGACCGCACAGGAAAGGTGTACCTCTTCAAGGCCGTCGCAGGGGGGGGTCCGGCGCAGTTCTTCCTCGGGGAGAAGGGCGGGGAGATACAGTCGGCGGATGTTGATCTCGAGCCCCTGGAGCGGTGCGGGCCGAAGTTCTTTGAATCGGAGGGCTTTTTCGAGGTAGGTGTTTTGTGTGTGTGTATGTCTTTGTTATTAGCGTCGACTGCGATGGCCGGCTGGCCAACGAAACTGCGTCATACTTAGCGCGACTGAATAGAGAAAATGATTCAAAAGGCTATGATCTGGGACCCCATGAGGGTGGGGCTGAGCTACTGTCGGGAATAACGACAGAAGCGTGTGTGCGGGCGTGCGGTTCATTTTAGTTACTGTTCGGCCGCATCTACATTTTCGTCTGACCAATGAGAACGAAGCCAGATGTTTAAAAGCGGGATAATAAGTCGAAAACGCCCCCTACTCGTTGGGGGACTCCTCCAGCAGAAGGGAATGCGGCAGAGGTTGGACGACGACAGGGTCCAGTCTTCGTGTTCAGAGCTCTTGTGTATGTCGGGGGCGAGGGTGATGACCTTTTTCAGACACGGTGCCCCAAAACGGCGGTGGGGCAAGGCCATCATTCGTGTCAGCGGTTGTGATTGCTTACATACCTGGTTTCCAGGAACACCTGTGAGTATGAATCAGCAGCCCATTCTTGGTGGTGACGTGGCTGAAACGACTGGCATCCCTTCCCTCACCGCTTCCAAAGCAGTAGCCTTCACGAGGACATTTAATCGTAGTTTTAGTGGGACGGGGTGGTGTTGCAGGGCAGGGTTACGGTGAGGGATGCGAACCCCCCCTTCTCTATTTCGTACCAGTAGAGTAAACGTAAATTATCGCGAAGGTCGTCCTTCCAGAGCCCAACCCCCCCCCTACTTGCTTTTTCTGTGTGCACCGCTTGCGCCCGAGCAGACGCTCTTCTCCGTTTTCCGCCGGGAAGTCCTGGCCCACATCGCGCCTCCGGTTGTCGCACCGCCGCCGCAACCGGCGGGGGGCGAAACCGTCCCCGCCCCCGACCGGAATTTTTCGCCGTCCACGTCTGGGAAACCCCGGCCGGCGATACCGGGCACTGCTGCTGAAGACGACGATCCACTCAGGGTTGGCCCTCCGAGGTACTGTAGAGAGAGATTTTGTTGGGGGGTCTACGCCGTATGTTTGACCCCTCCCCCCCCCGCTCTAGATAGGCTGGGGAAAACATTGTTGTGTCGCCTTTGGCAAGTAGATTGGAACGATTGGCTGTCGGAGATAAGTCCTGTGGGAACAATGCTCGGTACTCTCGATGACGCGTGGTCAATGGTCTAACCGCTGAGGCATCCAAAATATGAGTACACTCCCCCCCCCCTCCCCACCCCCTTTGCCACAAAGTGTACTATCATGCACGAAGTGACGTGTTCGCTGTGTGTGGCGCGCCTGTTGTGTGGTACAAGCTCCCAATGATCGAAGTATATGTCGTTGTGCCTGCCGAATGTGAAATGTGTGGTTTGCGGGGATGCCCAATCAACGCTTGGCATGTCTTGCTTGGCGCAGCAAACACAAGTATGATGACACTTTCAGCTTCTGGGTCATCCTTGTGAAACGTACAGCACTAGCCTGGGCCGGCGAAAACTCGGCGTACAGTATCGCCCCGTCCCGTCATTGTAAGGATGCGACGTCAATAGTCTATCGAATACGGCATGCGTTTAAGTACAAGATTACACCACCGCCCGTTGCCACCCCACTGGCCTTCTCAGCACAGTATCACACGACTACTGTTGTTCGCTGTTTGATGTTTGCTGTTTGCTGTACGGGGACCGCCGTCCAAGGCGGTCAATCTCGATTTTACCCATATACCGTAGGCCCCCAACTGCTTGGCCCATGCCTCCGTGATCGAATTACGCCCTGATGAAGTTTGCATGATCAGGGCCAGGAGTTGACGTCGCTGCCGTTTGACCCTTCTTTACCACTAGGTTGCACAACACCCTCTGCATGCTGGACGCATGTTTGTTGCCTTTTACCTTCAATACATCGTGTGCTTGTCCCACAGCTACATACACGTCACCCCCCGCCCCCCCCCCCCTAAATACACCGATATCCAGGTTCGCGGGCCCCCCCGGCGTCGGCCCCACCCCGTTCCTCCCTGGGAGAGGCGGCGATTTTGGCGGTGATCTGTTTCCTAGCGGTGTCGGTGGTCCTGCTGGTGGTGGAGGTGGTGGGCTTCCAGGACCGGGGGGGCTGCTTGGCCCCGGGCACCCGATGTTCGGCGGAGGCGGAGGGTGCGTTGATGGCGGAGGTTGTTGTTGCGTTTGTCGTTGTCGCGGGTTTGTTGATGATGACATGACCGGAAGCCAGTGGTTGGTAGAAGCGGTGCCTGTGCACCTGCCCGGTTGATTCCGCGGGACCTCGTCGGTCCACGACTCGTTAAACCTTGCCAGGGTGTTCCCGAGCACCCTGCACAATCTGTCGAGCGAAATACGAAGACCCAGTTTGGTCGTCGTGTCAATCACGTCTATTTGGTGCCGTGTTTTTTTCGTTTTTTTCTTTCACACGACTTGGAAACAAAAATCGCAGGGCTGGCTACATGGAGCCGCGGTTCGACCCATACGGGCCGCCGATTCCAGGCCAGCAGCCGTGGGGCCCCGGCGTCCCGGGGAGGGGTGGGGGTGGGAGAGGGGGGCCCGCACAAGGAGGACCTCGTGGACCGCCTGGCGGGTAAGAAGGATAATCAGCTTTGGGAGTTGGCGTTTACAGTAGTGCGCAGTTCGTGTTGTAGGGTAGAGAGGTACACTGCAGCAGTAGTTCGGGTAGAAGACAAAATATTTACTTCGTTTTGCTATTTTGGTTGTCCTGAGCTCGTTGTTCGTGGATGGAGATGAATTCGCTGTTTGCAAGAACAGAAACGAAAGCAGGTTGTACCGCCGTGCAAAAGCGCGTCGTTACCTGACGGCGGAAGAGTGCCTTTTGGACCCCTTGTATCTGTATTTTCGTTCTTTTCCAGCATGTTTTTCTACGAATATTGTCATGTATGCATAGCCTCACGAGAAAAATTTGGTCTGTAGTCTGGAATGCTTCTCGAAGACAAGAGAGTGTTCAAGGGAGAAGAACGTAGGCGAGGGAAGACCACTCATGTTTTGGTACCATCAGCAAACCTACAACACCGACGAGCTACACGCAGCCTTGCGCCATCTCTTGCCGCCACTTGACCCTGTTGTTCTTTTTTTCCCCCTCTCCCGCAGGCCTGACAACGACCACCTTCGCCCGCCGGGGGGTTCCGGCGACATGTTCTTCTGATCAGTCGCACACCCCTACTACCCCTGCTGGGAGTCCCGGCCGGAGGAGTGGTCTTCTGGTAACGTACTCGGAGAAACATCGCGACGCACGGCATAGAGAGCTGCTGTATCTGTTGGTGGTGGTAGGAATTAGTCTGTCCAATGGATGACGTGACGTGAGCTATTCAGGGTAGAGAATATGCACTGCAGTGGCCTTCCCAGGGTTTTCCTGTTGAGTACAATGTATAAACATGTTGGATAACGCATGCAATCGGGGGGAAGTTGGGTTAGGGTTAGGGATAGAGTCTGCGTACCCCCTCCCTGCTCTATACAGTATCCTCATTAACTTGATTTGTCGCGAAGGGGGTCATGTATGGTCACCAGGAGGCGCACCCAAACCGATGAGACGGTGCAAGATGTCGTGCTACAGAGTATGCTGACACGCGGCTGGGAAACCCTAGCGATCATCTGTTGGAATGCTGGCAATGTCCGCCGTACGAGTCGCGATGACGCCACCGATATGTAACCGAACCGCATGGTGTCATCGGTGGTATGATGGCGTGTTTGGTTGTGACATGTATCCTAAGCTATCCTAAGGGCAGACACTGAGGAGGTTGTGGTTGGCTGCGTGTGCCGCCAGGACGACGCCTAAAAGATTGTGATGTGTCGTGAGGGCGAGGGGGGCGCCGTCAAATCAGACCGTAGTGTTGCATTCCTTCGGAAAGGGAGATGGGCGGGGGGGGGGGGGGGGTGCTCTTGGCTGTCGGGTGCCCAGAGTGTACAAACGGATGGTGCCAAGTAGTTAAAAAAAAAAAAAAAGCGTTCATTCAGTGACTAGTTGTCGCCTTGAGAGAAAATCGCGGCGGCTTGGCTGGATGGGGCAGGAAGTTCTCGTTGGTGGGGTCGCTCATGGATGCTCGAACCGTACCGTTGGACATCGGGCGTTCAGTCCTTTTGGTTATTTCTTCTGTTAAGAGAAGCAAGCGCGGGTGTGCCGTCCCTTCTGGGTTAAACACACAAGGAAGGCGTAGCCTAACATCGCATAGTATCGCACTGGGAACGGAGCTTGCCTCAGGCAACCGTGCTAATAGAACACGAGAACGCAGTCCACAGTGTACACCTCAGAGTATTGCATCTATCATCTCACTCCCCCATGTGACCCCTGTTTGCAAGTGTTGAGTCAGGGAGGTGAGGCCGTGGGGTAGGTTACGCTGAGAGCGATCGTTAGTACATGGGACAAGAACGACGAAAACTGCAACAAGGGATGGATTGGATGCATTCCAACATCAGTGACGGCCTGGCCTTGATATAGCGTCGAAGGTGTTTCTGTCCACAGTGCCGGCATCCATCCGCACGAAAGAGAACGTGCAGAAACTGCTAAATATGATATCGGGTGTCGAGGAGGTCTTCCGGACCATGCCGAGTACCGCCGTGGGTGACGTAAGATACCACCCTCCCTGCACCGATTGTTAAAACTCGGTTACTCCACGACGAAGCGGGTGTACAACGATACTGCACGTTTCCGGAAAGCTCTCGACGAGACGGTTCGTTCCAGCGCCGACATTGTCGGCGCTACGGTAAAACCGCCAAGGTCGAAAAGAGCCAACGCAGACGAGGAGAAAGATTAGAAAAGAACATTTCTACTAATAATAGTAAGTTTGTTTTAAGGTGCACGAAACAAAGACAACAACCAGTACAAGCTAAAAGCGAAACAAGCACACCAAATGTCAACGTTACCACCCGCAATTATTTATCCTGGGGCAACGCGAGATACAAGTGGCCTGCTGGAAAAACAACACTGAACAACGAAGGGTAGTTACCCCTTAAATATGCGATTTTCTCGCACATGTGTTCTGTGCAGAGAAGGGGACAACTTTTGCGGCAGCAGCAGAGCCGAGCAGTCTCGATGAAGTCGGTCCCAACCACGACGCCTGCCCAAGATAGGAAAAACACAAACACACCGGCTTTTCACGCAACAGTCGCAGAGAATTTCTTGAAATATATGCATACCCGCTCTTGTATCCCAAACAGCACAAGAAACAAAAAAACGTGCCGTCAAAGCTACGCTACACACACACAGTTTTCCGTAGCAAGCCCGACTTCTAGCTGTCGCCCCTCCTGCCAACTAACAGCCATTGCAGCCGCTTGGCACCCCGCTAGCTACAACTTCCACCGATAAACCATTGTTGGACAGCAAAAAAAATGACCGACACGGGACCCGCGGTCACTTGCCTCGTCTCTCGATCAGAAGGTCCCGGCAACAGCAAGAAAGCCGTGCGAACACCTACAACACTTGCCGCACACACGCGACATTCACAAAAAGAACAAACTCAAAAATTATATTCTTTCAGAGGGCAAGTTGCGTACAGCACTACTCGCC
>FN649749.1:3433247-3444467 GCA_000310025.1 Ectocarpus siliculosus | reverse complement strand
ATTTTAAAAAAAAAAAAAATTAAAAAATTTTTTTTTTTTAGGGGGAAAAGGGGGAAAAAAATTTTTTCCCCTTTTTCCCCCCGCCCCGGGGGAATTTTAAAAAAAAGAAAGGGGGCCCCCCCCCTTCCCTAAAAAAAAAAAAACCCTTTTCCTGGTCCCCCCCCCCCCAAAAAAGGGGGCCTTTTTTTTTTGGGGTTAAAACAAAAAATTTTTTTTGGCCCCCCCCCCCCCCAATGGTCCCCTGGTTTTGGGACCCCCTCTCCCCCCCCAAAAATCCCCCCCCCCCCCCGTCCCCCCCCTCCCCCCGGCTCCGACATCCAAGAAGGTTCTGCAGGGAGCCCGGTCGGCGTGTTCAACCCATCCCTCTCCGACGCGTCTTGGCCGGAAGCGTCAAGACTGCCGCTGCCACCCCCCCCTCTACCCCTGTCGGCGCCGTCCGACGTGTCCGCCATGTGTTCGTATCTGCTCGTTGAGCCGTAATGTACCAACGGCATTAGTGCGTCGTCACCATCATCGCGGAATCTGTGTGGCGGTCGTTCATGTGTCGTAGCCGTCGTTGCATGTGCGGGGTTACTTTAGCAAACCGATCGATCGAACGAATTCATACCGGTAAAGTCAAGTCTTCGGCGTGAAAGGCGTCGTGTTATTCTCCGCAAGAAAACATGCGGGATTTTGCCACCAAAGGGTGTGTCATGTACGTTGCAGGTACCAAGTGTCACGGAAGTCACGGGTAGGGTTACGCAAGTGTTTTCAGAGCTCAAATAAATTTTCGCTGGAGACTTTTACACTGTGCTGCCTAATTGTACAACATTCATCTTCCAAAACCAGGATTTGGCTACGCCATAAAGACGTGACATACACATATATATGTGGTGCACAGATATCTTAAACTTCTTGTTGCTAGTGCGGTTGAGCTGTGCGACGCTCATTGCCCGGCAAGACTTGGGTTTGGTCTATGACCAAAACAACAAATAATGCTTCGCGGCTGGCATTTTCGTGCGGCACCTATGACAATACATATGACCGACCCGAAATTATTCGCGCCGTGTAGGGCCTACTGCTCTACTGCCGCGTGGTGCCGTGAACTTTTGCCTTCACATCTCCCACCCACACAGCCCATCTCACCGCGTCATTTCCAAACGGTTTTCTGGGCATGTGCTATCCTATCCGTCTCTGTCATACGTTCTTGCGCAGCACCAGCAGCAGCGCCGAGAGCGAGGGTGTCACATATTGCAGACAGCCGGACCAAAAGAATTGTGGTTGTATAGAATATATGGACTTATGTCGAACGGGTAGTGTTTCTTTGATTGTGTATGTTTACTTTCCAAAAAGAATCAACACGTTGGTTGGAGGTCTTAGAATTGCCACTGTACTTCCCATTCTGTGCTTCGTGATTCCTGCGAGGAAAAAAAAAATGTGGGCATGGAAGACGAAGGCACACCGCGCAGGTATGGACAAATAACGGACGGAAAGCAGCCCCGCCGCTGATCTATCTTCGCAACAAGCCTGGACTGTAATCTGGCAGGTCTTGCTAGCGTTCGCAGTGGCGTTACAGCGGCGCGCCTGCCCAATCCTTTCTGACAATTCTCCCGGTCCGTCATGAAACCGTCAAGAAAGGAACAAGGACAAAAAAACAAAAAACTCTTTTCACGGCAACGGAGAGAAAAGCCTACAAGGAGCTCTTTTTTGGCTTTCTTTCTCAAATGTGGTGGATGAGAACACCTGTTACACGGTTCTGGGTAAAGATCCGAGCGGTTTGTTGAATGCCTTGACAACAAGAAGAACTCACTTTCCGAATGAGCCCGAACGCGGGTCCAGCATGACCTTCTCCGACATGAGCACGTTGTCCAAGATCCAGAATTGCAGTGCGTTGAGGATCCTGAGGTCACGGCATGGAAGGAGTCGGGGACATGTGTTGGCACGCGCTGCATGTACGTCTTGTGCATGCGTACATCCTCGAACCTTTCAGTTCTGCCACGAAAGCTGTCCCCCTATTCTCCAGCTAGAATCTGATCGAGACCTAGGGAGAAACTCTCGAAACGAATCAATAGTTTCCGTCGGACGCGGACATGCATGACACTACTACCAACAGCCGTGGCAGCGTTGACATCTCCTCCTCCTAGCAGTAGTAGTGTAGTGCTCTCTCCTACGAAAGACAACCGTGGACTAAGGGCGTGGCATCAACACCACCAGAACAAGAATTGACCCTCCCTGCTGTCAATCCGCCTAAATAACTGACTCTCAAACAAAATGAGGACAGGCTAGGCTGTTGGACGTTCACAACAACCAACACACATGCCTGAATGACGGGTGTTCTAAATAGTTACAGAGAGGGTGGCGTCGTCCCCGCGCATTGACCATAATATCACCACCACCACACCACAACGCCGCGCCCATTGCAAAGCAACAATTACACCTATCCGAACGAAGGAAGCTAAACGTAATGCGGCAGAGGTCCCTGTTTGGTGCCGGTGCCCGATATAGCAGTGCCTGTGTTTCCGGCGGGCACACCCTGAATAAAATAAAATAAAAATCTTAATAGTGCCGGCCGGTTCCGGTATAGCGCCGGTGGGTTTTCTGGGCACACACCGTCGCTAAACAGGTAGACCTCTACCCTATCAAGCGTAGTAAGCGCTCACCAAGGGCAGATGATCATCACGAGAGTGAGCTCCAGCTCCGGGTAGGCGCTGACGGGGGAGAACAAGGCCTTCGCCAGGGAGGAAAGCACCTCGTCCATGGCGATCACGATGGCCGTCGTCACCGCCTTGCAGATCACAAGGATAACCGTGTAGGCCAGCAGCTGCGTCCGGTACACCGAGAACAGCGGCGGCGTCCCGTAGTCCCCCGTAACCTGACCCCCGGAAAATCCAACACGGGGACGAACTCGAGTGCGTTGTTCACACGCGCAGCGGTGACGTTGCGTGGAAAGCGACGCGGCTTCCCAGGAACAAAAGAAGAAACTACGAAAAACACCAGGTGCTCTTTACCTTGAGCTCGTATTATAGTCGCACACAATGTGTAGCGAGACACCACATATGCTTCACATGGTACGCTGCAAAGGCTCATCTTGGCTGCTTTTCTGTTCGTTTTCCACGAACACGCGTCGGTGAACGTGGAACCAGCGATGGCTGCTAGATCAGCTGTTGCGTGCCTCAGGCTATTCATGAAAACTCAACTCAAGTTCGATACGCCTTAAAGCACAAGCGACGTGTGCCAAAACATCAGAGCCTGGAACAACACAAACAGCAGATAAGGACCATTTTTGTCATCGTTGAAGAACGTAGCATACGTCCGCAGGCGCATGAAGTTGCCATCGCAAGACCCACCAACGCGTTCGGGTCCGGTTTCGTAGGAGGACCCTTTGCAAAGTGCTCAACGGCGTTATGCCACGACTTGCAGCGGTCACTGCAGTCGAATTGGCATAACAGTGGCAACGGTTGTGGCAGTGGCGCAGGCTGTGTGGCTTACCTTGAGGCTATCGATGCCGCATCGCACTGCAGTAAGCTCCTGGACCCTGACGAAGCACCAAATCATGAACGTGCCGATGGCAATATCTAACGAGAAGTTCACGAAGTACATGGCGCATTCGTCCGATCCTGGAATCCCACCGCCCTGTGGTGGGTAGTAGTGGGGGGGTCGTGCATGCCGTAGTCGTTATAGACAAATGACCTTGCATCCCTACAAAGCCGCCGGGACGGAGCACGCCGGGTTCTCACCAGACAAGGCTAGCACATCACCAAGCGCGAAGCGCCCCGAGGCATTCGGCGAGTCGCATGGAGGGGGGAGGGTTGAAGACTCCAGCGACGCCCGCAACAACGCCGACGACTCGAACAACATGGTCACAACAAATTGGCAGCAACCACGTACAAATAGGCATCCGATGGCGGCGTCGCAGGTACCAACACGCCGCCGTCGCCACCTACCACCACCACCACACGATACGCTGCCACAGCAAGGCACACGACATGACCAAGTAGCTCACGCACCTCGTGTATCGACAGGAGAATGTTCCACACGTGGATAAACATCGCGCCGAAGCCTTGCTTAGAAACGTCGTACATCCACACCACCAAGTCGCGCTTCACCGGAGCCCGCCATCGCTTGAACTGGAAGCGCCATGCGGGTTGGGATCGCCGCGCACCGGTGAAAAACGATGATGTCGTTGAAGAGCAGGACGTGTCGTGTTAAGAGAGTTTAGTCAAGCAGGGAAAATGCGGCACGATCAGGACATGCGGCAGAGCCCCCCCGTGCATTGTTTCAGGTTGCCCGCAGAAGTGTGGAGCACAAGCTTGAGGACAGGGTACCCAAAAGAGGCGGATGGCACCTCCCCTAGACAGACTTTCAGAGCTCGATTGCTCCACAACCAAGATTGTCTGTACCGTACCGTATACAAGTACCGTACCGTGGTATTCCGTATGAGGCGGAGGGAGAGATGGTACCCCCCCGAGACAGACTTTCAGAGCTCGATTACTCCACAACCAAGATTGTCTGTACCGTACCGTATACAAGTGCCGTACCGTGGTATTCCGTATGAGGCGGAGGGAGAGATGGTACCCCCCCGAGACAGACTTTCAGAGCTCGATTGCTCCACAACCAAGATTGTCTGTACCGTACCGTATACAAGTACCGTACCATGGTATTCCGTATGAGGCGGAGGAGAGATGGTACCCCCCCGAGACAGACTTTCAGAGCTCGATTGCTCCACAACCAAGTGGTTGCGGAAAGAGCCCGATATGTCTGCGGGAATCCCTCGACGAGATGCTTCCAAAACTGCTATTCTTGGTGGTGGCACAATCTTGGTTGTGAAGCAATCGAGGTTTGAAAATCGGCCCACGGGGGGTGCCATCTCTCCGTCTCTTACAGTAGTAGAGACGGGGCGACAGCAACGCCTGCCTGGCAAAAGGCTATTACAGGCAAGCAGCTTTGGATATGTAAATAGCAGATAGCATCCAGAGATGACCTCACTCTCAAGAAGAACTTGGTTTTGTTTGAAAAAAATAATCAAGTGTAGATCAAAACCTGTCCCTACCGTTTGTGCACACCGCCCGTCGCACCTACCGATTGGCTGCGTGTTAACAGCGGTTGATTGGGTGGTGTCAAAACTCTGTCATCTCCCACAATATACAACTGTAGATCCACGGATTAGAGTCGGGATGTCATGATGTGGTGCATGGCAACTAAATACCTGGCCGCAACCTCATGTTTGCCTACCGGCGAGCCGCGCCTGTGTGTGGCGTGAGTTACAGCGGTGATGCTGTAAACGTGGAATATGCGAAGGTATGCATACGATACACACATACACACACCGCTCTCGCCCTTTCGGAACGTTGTTCAACAACGTGGGGGAAGTTGGTTGGTTGCTTCTAGCTTCTCGTCTGGAACCACCTTTGTACTGCGTGGGAAAAATCTAGTAAAAATGCAGATCTGAACGCCCGTCGGGGGGTGGCAGGTGAGTGCTTCTGCTGCGACGGTTTTCGCAAGGGCAAATTCTGCTCGCGAACCAGGCCCTCCCCGACAAGATGATGGTGTTAACTCATGGGTATGGCGCGCACCAGACATGTGCCGTAAGCCACGAACCAAGCTCTCAACAGCAACACGCCGTGATCAGGGTCGAGCAGCTTCTTCAAAGAACAAGACAGAACGGCCCGTTTCAGAGCCGCGGGCGGCCTGCTCTGTGCTCTCCGCAGAAAAGCATAGAGTTGCGCCGTGCGACTCCGGGCCTGCCTTTCTTGCATACATCTTGGGGGGGGGGGGGAAACTTTGCTGCTGTACCTACTACCCTCGATCCGTTGGCGGACACACCGCCTTTTGGACGCCCAAGGAAAACAAAGCAAAGGCCCGACCCCGCCGAAAAGCAAAAACGCGGCGCGAACGAACAACACATCGCACTTATAATACTCACCACCAGACCAGCTAACGCAGCGAATCCCAGAATAAACTGAAGTGCATACGCGTAATTCTCCGAGATCAGGTGGCAACCCTCTGCGTCGCCTTGTGGCAGCGAGCCATAAGGCGGCAGCGGATGAGGCATCAAAGCTTCGAACCAAAGCGTACAGCCTTGTTGCTTGGCCCCTGTGGGTGCGCGAGAGGGTTCTCAGGGGGCCGGCGAATGGAGGTTTCGAAAAAGTGTGTACCCTGGAAATATGTGTCTGCGTGCCTCTTTGGACACGCGGCAAGTAACAGTAAATGGCACCGCAGTACCGCGACACATCGCCGCCGCGGTGTTGCCGTACACCGTCGAGGGAGAGAGGCACGCACACAAAGGACCGTACGCATGGAGATAGACGCCGATGAGACGGTGGCGCGCGCCGCCGAGCCTCGCACAACAACTGAAGTAGAACCGGCCGTTGCGGCTACGATTTCGGAGGAGGCTTCTTCTCCCACCGCCGACGCCCATCAGCGGGAGGAGTCTCCGACGGGTGATAAGGCGATGCCTTCTTCGCCGACACCAACACCGCCACACTGCCTCGGTGCCCGCGGATACGACGAAGAATTCTGCGATGTCGGCTCCTTCTTCGTTTACCAGCACGAGCCACGACAGCAGCAGCAGGTCGTGAAGGACAATGGGATGATGGATTTGGAGCTCTTTGGGGCTGCTCCTCCTCCTACCAAACAACAAGCGCCCACCCATCTCCTGCAGTACAAGCTGATAGACGGCTTGAGGATCAAGTACGCTGCCGCTGTCGGCGGAGAGAACGAGGTGGAGGGTGATGGTTTGGAGATAGCAGGCCGGACGTTCCTTCTATTGCAGCGACAGGTGCGCGTCTTTGCTGCTAAATACGAGACTCTGGTAAGCCGCTCGATGATAACCCGACTTTGACCTTTCCCCCCACGCCATGGACCCCGTACACTCCGGTCCAGTGATCGTTGAGACGTCAAGCAGCAGGTAGGATAATGACAAGTGTTCGCGTTTTCACTTGCTGCTCCTACGCGAGTCAAGGAGGCATCATCCGTATTCCGGTCTGTCTGTTGTGGCTCTTGAAGGTGTTTCCCTTCTGGAAGGCCTCGGTGCCGTCTGTGTGCTCGACATTAACAGACCTACATATGCGTAAGTAAAATGACCAAAGATACGCTCCTGCTGAAAGTACATTGTAGAGTGTAGAGTAGCTGCGTGACGTTTCCCACCTGCAACCCACAACATTTACTTCACCTGGTACCAGATACGTTCAATGAAAGATGATCGAACGCGTTCATGGTAAAGATGAGCCGCAAGAGAATACAACGGCTTCGTTGCTCGTTGCACGTGTCTTTTCCCTCCAGGTTCTCTCTCTGCTGTGCGCATCATTTTAGTATTTAGGTCATGTAACCAACGAGGACAAATACGAACCGCCTACTGTAGCTACCTTTGTTAACCGTGGAACGAAAGCACGACGAATTCATCTCTACCCACTTCCATCAACGGACAAAAAGTTCGGGTCAAATTGGCAAGGAATTCGTAGCATTGGCGGACGCACCATCCTACAAAGAGGCGGAGGAATCGACATTACCTACGCAGACAAGGCATTGTCTTGTCTTGTACAAATCAGAGCTCGTTTTTTTCCTTTTTTCGAACCTCGTTGTGCTCGGCCATAAGTCATCGCCTGGTGTGTTTCGCTTGCTGTGTGGATTCCAAGCCTTCTTCTTGGGTTCGCGAATTTTCCAGCAAGCCAGTGATGCCGTATCGCCTGCGGATATTCCAAGCCTTTCTTGCAGGCATCATCATGCTTGCAACATCAGTTCAATCTATGCAGCGAAATGTTTCGGTGCTCAGCGCGTTGCCTGCCTCCCTGCTACGCGAGGCACATACATAGCTTGTCTCCCCAACCCCTTGACTCTATCGAATAATCCTTCTGATAAAATGAAGCGGTGATGGCAGGTGCCCCAGCAAAATCCCCGCACTAATGCGCCCTCCTCCTCCTTCCTTCGTTCCATCAAGGTGGATTCCATGAGGCACGCTTTGGGCTCTGTCGCCGACTTTCGCTCCCCCGCGATGGGGCCGGCGGACACCTCAGAGAACGACGAGGAAGAAGAGAGCGACAACAACACCGACGCTACCGCTAACGGCGGCGGTGGCAGCGGTGCAGCAGCAGCCAACGGCAAGCGGAAGCAACAACGACCACACCAAGCGCTCGATGAAGTGTTCGCTCTCTCCAACACGGAAGACAACGAGTCTCTGCAGGGGCTTGTCCGCAGCAGGGGGTCCCTGTGGATCGGAAAGTTTGGCTTGCCCTCTCCCCCCGCGGGCGAGGACGAGTCGGAGGTGAGAGAGAGGAGACAGACCGGTGGATGCATGGGGCAGGTAAACGGTACGGAGCGGACACGCTTTTTTCATGTTTTGGGTGATTGGAGTTGGCACGTTTTTGTTCGTGTTGCTTTGACGGGGGCGGTTGGTTTCGCGTGGGGGTGCGAAAGAAGACCTCCGTCTTCCCGCAGGCCCACGCGCCTCCCCCGCTGTTGGCAAGGTCGAGTGCAATGCTTCCCGTTTCCCCTCCTCACGCCCGGAGTGTAGCATATACCCTCTATGCTTGCCTGTGGTGCTCTTGCCCCCTTGACGCTGCCCCTAACGCCGCCACTATCCCCGTGCACCAACGCCGACTCTAAAATACCCTGGAACACAGCTGGTCGATATCTGGCCTAGAAAGGTAGCCCGCTTCGTCGAAGACGGCGGCGGCGGCTCCTTCCCCCTCGAGGGGAAGCCCAACACGTTCGGGTCTCTCGCCGCGTCGAAGGAGGGCAGCGCCAGCCGCGGGGGCGCCGTAGAATGCGCTCGTCGGGCCCACGGGTTGATAGCCCAGGCGCTGGGGGAGCTCCGCCCGCATGTACCAACACCACCGAAAGAAGAGGAGGAGGAGGAAGTCGATAACAACCCTGCCTCTCCGTCGCTGTCGTCGCCCTCCCTTAAGCCCGGTCGCGGCGGTAAGGCGGGGGGTTCGGTAGTAGGCTCGGGTGGCGTTTCTTCTGGTTCTCCGAAAGCGGCGGCGGCATCGCCGGGGAAGGTTAAGCCTGTGCCCATGTCAGCGGGCGACAGCGAAGAGGAAGACACGGAGGAGGAGAGATCGGGGGCTGCTGCAGGCCAAGGTACGGCGGCGGCGGGCGGAGCAGGAGGGAGGCGGGGGCGAAAGAGGCAGAGGGTCAAGGGCGAGGCGGTGGCGGAAGGCGGCGGCGGCGGCGCAGGCGCCTCGTGCCGGCTTCGGGGGCGGGAGGCAAGCAACGGCGTGGAAGACATGGACGATGACTCGGACGATGATGACGATGAAGGGGGGGCGGAGAGCCGCGGGGACAACGCCGGCGGGCCGGCGGGAGCGGGAGAGATGACCGTGGCGGCCGTGCGCGAGTCCCTCCTCAGCAACCCTTCCGAGGAGAGGAAGCCCGGCCCGTCGCCGCAGGAGTGGGAGGTCGCCGTCAAGAAGTTCATCTCGCACGTCGAGAGCCTTCCTCCCGGCACGGAGCAGGAGGAGCTGTCGCTCATGTTCGCCGCCGCGCTCGACCCCACCCTCGTTAGGCTGCGCATGGCCAACACCAAGCTCGTCGGCCTTGCCGAGGCGTGCTTGCCGCAGGGGGAGGGGGAAGCCCCCGGCGACGATGATGGCGAAGACTCCGACAGCGCGAACGGCGGCGGAGCCGGTAAGGGCGGAGCGAAGAAGAGCGGTTTCAAGGTCCGCCTGGAGCTGGAGGCTCCGGAGGAAGGGGCGCCGCCCCCGGACGGGATAGCCGGGGTGCTCCGGGCGGTGGCGGGGGCGGCGGCGGCGGTGGAGGCGGCAGCTAGGGTAGAGGCGTGCGTGATCTGTGGAGGAGACACCCTCGGTGGTCTGGGCGAGATCAAGCGCGACTACAAGCGGTGCTTGCCGCCCGGCCCCCGCGAACCTGTAAGTATTTTTTTTTTTTTTGTTACGAATCGCAATGGATTCATCTCTACCCACTGGCAGTAAGAAAATATTTTTATGCTATTTTGGCTTACGACAACGCAATGAACCCATTTGTGTCCACAGCCAAGAGATTGCCCAGGATTTTTATTTTTTGGTCGCCTTGTTTGCGTGACAGCTATAATTTGTTTTTGGTACGTCTCGAAAAAAAAGTGGTTGGCGCGTCACTGCGTGATGGATCCATCTTGTCCACAACGGAGGGCAATCAATCACGTACGGTTGACAAGTGTGACATCCTACGCCGCTGCATCGATTGAAAGTGTGGACCGGAGTGTAGATCAGGCTCACAGCAGTCAGTAGGAAAAGGCGACTTGCAAGCGAAACCTCCACGCGCGTTATTTTCCATAGCGGCGAAAGTCAGCTCTTTTCTGGTTGAGACGGTTTTTAGCATGCGGAGAGGCACGTTGGAGAGGTTGGTTTCCATGCGGACAGACCAACATCGAGAAATCCCTGCGAACACCACCACCAACATACCAATACCATCAACAACGACAACATCGCTGCGAGGGTAGTGTGGGCGACCAGTTTCAACAACAGGAATAACGAGAACACCACCACCACCACCACCAACATCAACAACAACAACAACAACAACAACCAACGACAACACTGTTCAGGTTGGTTTCTCATGAACAGACCAACAACACCAACTCCAAAACCAACAGCAACAAATACTGCCCGCACCCCCACGCTCTTTAATCCACAGCTCCAGTTCATCATCGCCGAGGAGGAGGCGAGAGTGCAGGGGTACGTGGGCGCACACGAACAGGTCCTTCGCGAGGCGGGAGAAACGGTCCACGAGGTAGGCCCCGAGGTCGGGCGCGCTTACCGCGCCGTGGAGCGGGAGGCCGGGTGGAGCGGAGTGAGAGACCAGGTCGATGCCTTCTTGATCGAGTTTGAAGACTACTGTGCGTCGCTCATGCCGGCCCCGCTGTCCACGAGTCGTAGCATCCTGGGCGTTGATCTCGCGGCCGCTAGACGCGCCGCCGCCGCCGCCGCCGCCCCCGCCGGAGCAGCAGCAGCAGCAGCAGCAGCAGGCTCTGCGACCAAGCCTGTGAAGGCGGCATGATTGTAGTGTTTTCGTTCCTTTTCTTTTCTTTGTGTGGTGCGCGCGAGGGATTCGCGGCGGTGGTGTGTGAGTGTCCGTGTTTTGTTTGCGTGGTACCGTATGTACGACCGACCGTGACTCGCAGTGTGTTTGTGTACCCGTTGTTTTTTGGCCTCCTCCTTTCGCGTGTGTATGCTGCGAAAGGCGGGGACGATTGGTTGATGGTGCTACCGTAGCCTGTGGGGTGTGGTAATAGTGTGTGGGCTGGTG
>FN649749.1:3413768-3433147 GCA_000310025.1 Ectocarpus siliculosus | reverse complement strand
GGTTCAGCCCGGCCCCGTTTTCCCGGAGTTGGTGCATCCGGGGGGGTGTTTTCGGGGCCCTTAAGGGGGCCCCCCCCGCCCCCCCCCCCCCCCCCGGGACAGAAACAGCAGCACCAGCAGCGGGTTTTGGGCCCAACCCGGGAAGGGGGGCCGGATTGGAGGGTTTTGTTTCCTTTTTTTTTTTTTTGGGGGGGCCCCGGGGGGTTTCGGGGGGGGGGGGTGGGGGTTTCCGTTTTTTTTTTGGGGGGTCCCTTATTTTCCCCCCCCCGGGACCCCCAGGGGTTTTTGGTCCCCGTTTTTTTTTGCCCCCCCCCTTTCGGGGGTTTTTTCTGGAAAAGGGGGGGAAGTTTGGTTAAGGGGGCCCCCGTGCCCTGGGGGGGGGGGTAATAGGGTGGGGGGGGGGCCCCCCCCCCCCCCCCCCTGCCCGGATATGAATCGCGCTTGAGGTTCAGGCAAGCAGATACCGTAGTTATGCGCGGTTGTTCGCACTGGGGTTTTACCGTTTTTGTACGGCTTGATTGCGGCACAACCAGGAGGGTGCGGACGCCAACCAGGAAATCTCCCGACGAGATTGTAGAACTTCCCAAAACGACCACCCCTTTTCGTCCGTTTTGATGCCCTCTTGGTTGATGTCGTAAATATATAGCTTTACAGAAACGCTTTTTAGCACCCCTGTGCTAACACTCGCATCATCACGGTAGTGCTGTAGGAGCACATTTGTTGCTTTTGTGTCTGTGGACGGGCTGGGCCGGAGCCCTCCTGGCTTGTTCCTCTGACGACGATGAGGGGTCCTCAGCGGCGTCGCTGTGGCGACGAATGCGCGTACAGAGCAAGCCATCTATCTTTTGCAGAATGCTGCAGTAAGGGTGAAATGACTACAACGAAACGGGGTGCTCCACTGCTGTGGTTGCTGTCTTGTAGCTTCATAGCTGCGGGCAGGTGCTCCAAGAGCGCTTTGCTCGATGAAGCGCTCCGGGTGGCTCGGAAGAGCGAGGACAACAATCTGCTACCTAAACCTTGGTGAATTGAAGTTTTTGGTGCCGGGCCTAACGATACTATTGAATGCATACTGCTGGTGTTACTCGTGGGCCATTGTCGGCCCCTTGTTTTGTTTTTGGTTTTTGTGTCTTGTGTGTTTTGTTTTATTTTGGAGGTGCGGGAAAAGGGCGGCGGATCACCACCGGGGATTAATTTACATCCATGTCCCGGCGTCGAACAATACAGTGAGAGGGCATGGCGGGTGACTGGGACCGTTCCAGCGATTGATCTGAACCGAATTGTTGCTACTTTTGAGGCGACACGCCAGAGGCGCGCAGCGCCACATGTTTTTCTCTGCGAAGCTCGGAAACGGCGCTCCAAATTTCGTGCGTTAGGTAATAATATTGTTTTCCAGGGCTCTGGTGGCCTGCTATTCATATCTTCGGCTGTAAAAGTCTCGTCATTTGGTTGAGATTGCTGCGGCAGTAGGCACGGATCATGATTTCATTGCTGGTTTTTCCCGGACGCTTTCTCGGCGGATAGAGATAAATTCTTTGTGTCTTAAAAAGGTAATTTAGCACTACCACCCCGTAGTAGTAGTGGTTGTTTTTGTTTTGCCATCCCCCGTGCCATAGTGTCTGCTGTTGTCGTTACGTGAAAAACCTGAGGCCGTTTGGTGCGTCCTTGTCGATAACGATTTGTCGGATTCTGAGTGTTTTTTATTCGTTTCTTTTTGTTTACAACCCGGATGCGGTAGTGTGAAAGGCGGTGCCTTTGGCCTGTTCGTGTCGGCACATACAAGGGGGAGAATGCCTCCCGTTTGGGCACATCGACACAAACAGCCGAAGAGCGTTGCCAAGTAGTTCACGGGCCAGGGAAGAAGCGGGTGGATCTACAGTCTATAATAGCGGCATCGTCGAACATTGGAGACACTTAGTAATTACTCGCTCTACAGCAGTGCGTCCGCCCAAAGTTTGGTTGCCAAGTATCTTTGCACGCATGCTGCGGATGATACTCCGTGAAGAGAAATAGTGGACGCTATCAATGCTGTGTCCTTGTCTGCTGGTATGGTAGCGCTACTGTACGAAGGTCTTCGCGTGTTCGAAACATCAGGACTTGGATAACCGAATGAAAACCCGCGATGCTCTCCACTACTTGGTTCGGGCGACTGCTGTAAAACCCGTCCCAATCAGAATCAGCACTTTTTGACCAATGGGACAACGGCGGGAGTTTTATTTGGTGTCTTCTCTCTGGCCAATCAGTATTTTGTTCAGCGGCGCCGATTGGTTCCACCGATAGGAAAACTGCAGGCAGGCACGTTTGTTTTGTTCCGTTGCAGAAACACCACAAATGGCTCACTCGATCTCTGTCCTCTCTATCCATCCGTAGACCACGAAGAAAAAACTCTCGTGTGCTTATCATGGTGTGCCTCGATGGCGCATGGTGAGCTGCAAAATTTAACGTTCCCTCGCAAGCAGGCGAGCCACCTTGTTTTTTGTTGTTGTGTGGGCGCCCTCCCCACTACAATAACTAATTATACATATTTCCTTGTGCCTGTCTTGTCAGCAAGAAAGGAGTATACATCACCGGCCTAGGCAATAAGAACAGCAACGAACGCTACGCTTCACACACGAGGAACGCCGAAAAGTTCATAACAGCGAACACACGTATGCACACGCGGGTGGTGCTGCCTGCGCACACTAGCGACAACATCATCATCATCATCATCATCGACAAGCGAATGAATGCTGCGTCATTCCGGTGGTGATCTAAGTTCGAGAAAATACGTCTCGCACACCGGGTGGTCCATCGCCACTTTGCCCCCCCGAAGCACTCGACACAACGCCTAAAAAAAAAAACAACATACGCACAAACCCATTACACCGCACGCTCCGTACCACACACAGGCTATTTCCACGGGAGACAAGGTGGGATGCGGCGGGGGGGAATTCCCCCGCTGTAGACCACGTCAAGACGTCGCCAAGACTTGGGGTTCAACGAGGTTATTGCCCTTTCGAACGGGCCGGCCCCGTCCTCGTGTCATGATCTCCACCAACGAACTTTTCTAGGTACTTGTATCTACGGCGGTTTACTCTCTCTCTCTCTCTCCTTCTCCTCCTTTCGCTTAGGGAGAGTCGGGGGTCACACAGACGACAACCTCACCAGGACCCCCCCGCACCTTCGTTCCGCGGTGCGCGCCTTGGACCTAACGCCCTCCTACACCCCAACCGCTACCAACATGGCCTACTCCACACACCACCGGTACCCGCTCGCTTGCGGCAGAAGAACCAACGGTGGCCACATCCCAACAACGCATCTTACTAGCACAAACAAATGCCACAAAAACAGTGCATGATACTGGCACAATCAGGGTTAGCGCCACCAAAAACCGAACACCCAACGGCGTCAGCGACAGAACACTTGGGGACAACCGACACCATCCGCCGCGGCTACTACTCCTCGGAGGGCAATCCTGACGCAACCACGAGCGCCGTCGGAGACAGCACAAGGCTCGCCGGTAGCCCGCACAGCACAGCCGAAGACGCCAAGGCTGGCGGCACAAAGAGCGGGGTGTCCGCCGCCGAGGCCTCCTCCGCCGCCCGCACCGTGCTCGCGCACGACGAATCCACCGAGTCCGCGGGGGTCCTAGTCCCCGCTCCGGCCCCACCAGCGTTCGACACCGGCACTGCGAACGACGTCGACTTCGTTGCCCTCGCGGCCTTGCCGACCCCCGCCCGCAGCCCACCCAGCGTGGGGCTCTTTAGGAAACCCGGGGTTTTTAAGATTGCCCGTGACCGCGCGCGTTTCCCGCCGGCCTTGGAGCCTCTCATTCCAACCCCGTCGGCGGCGACGACCGCCGAGCTGCCGACGTCCGGGTTTCCCCCGCCGGAGGCGTCGTGGCTGTGTCGGTGCCGTCGTCGGGGCATGACCCACCGCTGCTGCGGGGTCTCCAGGTGCGCCGACTCCAACCCCATGGCGTCGTTGCCCGCGGAAGACGCTATGCGCAAATCGATCGATTGGGGCCGCCCCGACTTTCCGCCGGCTCTGCTCCCGCCGCCGCCGCCGCCTCCCCCGCCTCCCCCTACCCCTAAACCTAGCGCGCTAAGCGGCAAGCCCAAGCTCCCGCCGAGCGAAACCGGGCGCGGCCGGGAAGGTTTACCCCCCACCCCAGAGGCGTTACTGTTGTTGTTCATGGCCATCCGAACAGCGCTCCCTCTGCCGTGTATCAAGCCCTGGTAGTCGTACACGCTGTTCTCGCTCTTGACGCTGTTCTGGGAAACGGTGCTCAGCCTCGGGTGGATCAGGCTCGACAGCGTCCCCGCTCTTGACCGCAGCAGTGGCTGCCCTGCGCACCCGTGCGCTAGGTCGAATTCGATGGCCGCGTCCGGGTGGTCCTTCGTGCCAGGCGACTGCGACCGCAAGAAAGAAGCCGTAGATGACGACGATTGTCGAGCCGAACCCGGCTGCAATATTATGGTAGGATGTACGGCCGGAGTCGGGGGGTGGGGGCTCAGGGGGGGAAAGGGTCCGATGGCGGCGCCGTCTCGCGAAACATAGGTAGTGCTCCGAGAACAAAATCGACTCATTACCATTTCATCTATTCTACATGTAGACCCTTATCTAAATATGGATAGAGAGATTGATTTATTGTGTCCTATGAAGAAAAAAAAAGAAAGTGGGTTGCACACAGCGGGTGCACGTGTTTGCCAAACCGGAACGAAATTCTTGACATGTACTTTTGGTCTTCACTTCAAATCAGCGCTCACAGCACTAGTGCCGTTTACTCCACCCCGTGGTCACACAGAAGGGCCCCTCACTACCCTCTCCTCCTGCGGTACTTTGCCTTCGAATGCAAGAAGAGTTTAGCACTCTCTTCCCTCTGTGTACACACGAACTAGCGCTATCCACTAGGCCAGGAGCGGAAGCGAGAGAAAAACTCACTTCGCAAGAAAAGCTCGCTTACGCCGGGATTCGAACCCCTGACCTGACCTCTAGAAGGCTCCGAGGATATCAACTAGACCACCGGGGCGACCGGTAATGGTGGTAAACGATGCAAATGGCAACAACAATTCAAACGATTTCGCTCGTCCTTTCTCGCACACCTTGCATCGATTGAGGGGAGTGTCGTCGTCCAGAAGGAGGCAAGCGAAATGCCCCTCGACGTTGATGTAGACCGGTTCTGCGACCTCCACCTCCCTCTCCGCCTGCTGGCCCGCCTCAGGCGCCCCCCATGCCGGCGCTTTTTCGCCCTCGTCATGGCCTTGGTCAGCCGGCGTTGTTACTCCCCTCGGCTGAACAAAAACACGGAACAGCCAGCAAGGAACCACAAAAAAAAAAAAGGACAAGTCAGGGTCAGGGATAAAAAAAACAGGACGAATAGGGGAGGGCATGCGGTATCAGATGTGCGAGGTCCTCGCGCGCTTGTGCGTGGAGCATGTGAGTGTGCCGAACAACGAATTGAAGCAGCCAAAAAGGCTCGACAGAAACCGTTGCAGCCTGATGCTTATCGCACGAACACCCAAATAATTGCCCTCTCGAGCTTTGATCTCCTCTTCCATCCAACTGCTATGTTGTCGTTCCGCCCGCCACAGCTGGTGCCCGGCTTGCCTGCGTGCAACCACCGGCTCTTCTGTTTGCAAGCTCACATGCATACCAGCATGATGCCACCAACCATCAACAATCGGATTGTATTCCCCGCCACCGCCACCACCACCCTGGATCACCTTCGCGAGTATTTTATTATGAATCTACACATGAAATTTAATAGTAACCTTGAAGTAGAGGGGGGTTTCGTATCCCTGTCCCTGTAACCCTAACCCCCCCACTGCTGTAATAAAACCAAGCTGTATGTACCCTTGCTAAGGCTGTGCTGACCACCGTTCATCGCCACTTTTTACCGCTGCACCTCGCACTCACCAAGCTCGCCAATCCCACCCCGTCCAACGCTCCCAGCACGTCGGCTGCAACCGGCGGGTCGAAGCGGAACGCTAGCAGGATTATCCCGTAGCGCGCGCGTGATCGGTCGCACTCGAGCTGGAACACCGACGCACCCTCCCGGAGGCTCAGGCCGATCACGTCGTGAACCTGCCCACACCACACAATACCCCATAAGAAGGAAAATCGGAGCCGCACCCGCAAAAACGCTTGGAGATGAGTTTTGCGATCTGAACGGGGAAACCAAGTGTGTGGTAGTAATAATAATAATAACAAAATAAAAAGCAAGTAAAAATTGCTCCACTTGCGATGTATTTGGACCGGGGGGGGGTGCGAACACACAGCATGTAGAGTATATCTGGCGTCAATCGGGTTGGAGTTCCCATAAGGCACGCTATGAAAGAAAATGTATTGCTTTCGAAGTAGTAGTTTAGGCGGGATCAGTGCCCCGTCGTCGACAAGCGGGCAATAAGAGGTACAGCCGTTGTATGGGGTAGAAAACGACTCCGTGGGGTCAACCACCCTGAGTCCTCTAGGCCTACCTTTAGCCGCGGCATAAATATTCAACGTCTTGAGAAGCGTCTTCCCTCTCGAAACATGCCGCCCTGCAATAATACTGCTGTATCATCTTCGTCAGCAGGTGCGAATACGATGGCGCCTACACACATAAGGTACAGCATAATAGTGCTGGAATGTGCCCAGAAATTTCAGCGGCACTACACCGGACCGGCACCATTCAAGGTATTGAGAATGACGTGGAAATTCAGCGTGTGCCCGCCGGAAAACACAAGCACTATAATCGGGTACCGCCACTAGACAGGGGCCTGTACCGTATTACACACGACTTATGCATAGCATACGACCACCGACAGATACAAATGCCGCCTCTCCAAACGCCGGCCTCTTGTGCTCTCACCTCAAACTCAACGCTCGCCAACACCGGATTCTCCCCGATCTTGCGCGGCCGGCGCATCTCCACCCGCACTAGTTCCGAGTATTCGATGTCCCTCAACACCACAGCCTGGTAGATCAACGCACACACACGCCGTTGGTGTGCACGTCATGAAGATCCAAAACGTCGAGGAAATTTCATCCGCAACGGGAGCACCACGACAATGCAGGAATTAGGGGGGAGGGGATAGTTTGTCGTCAGATTGTGTGCGATCGGTACAAAGGGCGGCTGCAGATATTGCCGGTGATGTGAGCACACAGAAAGGGGTCGTGTGGTCGGTTCTCTCGGTGACGGGTACTGGTCTGATTCGAGGATGGAAGCGACGAAAACCCTTTCAAAACGTGAAAAGAAGCAAACAACAAAACAACAACAAAAAGAAGACAATAATTCATTGCTAATCTATCTTATAGACTCTTTTCTTCGATAGAAATGGATTCGTTGTGGTCATACTGATGAAATAAAAAAGAAGAAAAAGAAGAAAAAAAAACGTATCTACCACTATCACCCCACCGCCGGAGTGAGACATCCAATCGGTAAAGCTCGACTTCCTCGTTTGAAATAGTCCCGGAACTGTTTAGCCAACGTACACCTTCCGCCACGCGGCAGCATCTTGACCCACCTGGTGTGGCATCGGGTGAGAACCCAGGGTAGCAACACCAGGAACTGCGACGACAGCTACGGGGACTGCCGCAACGGCTACAGATCCCGTCCAATCTGGGGTCGCAGCCAAAAGATTTGGAGGCCACGTGAAGCGTTAAATCTGGGACTACATGTACACCAGGTACAGTACTTGTACCTCACACGGACGGTCGGATCTCATCAGTCCAGAAACCAAACCAAACTTAATCTGCGCCAACCATAGCGGTTCACGCCGTCGTCTGTTGAATCTAAATAGAGACATAATGTCGCACATATGCCTAGTTCTGTGTCATGTGCACACACACACCCGCGCGCGCGAAGATCTGTTACCCCTCAACCGCCACCCCCTACCCCTTCCGGCCTGCCAATGGTGCCACGCAGGGCGACGACTACAAGGCGAGGACCTTGCTAAGCTGGCATTCAACGCCGACAGCTCATCGCCGCGTGCCGTTATCGATCAACGCAGGGAGAGCCGAATATTGCTGCCCGCGCACCGGATACTCTATATTCGCTCAGAGTGCACCTACTTAAGTACATACGCTGCTGTGTCAAGAGGCGAGAGAACCCAACGAGTTGGTCTGAGGGTGTGTGAGAGAGAAAACCAGCTGCTGGGTTGGTTCGGTTTACATATTAACCCTAAAAAAAAATGTACTGAAGTATATAATGTGGAACGCTACTGTATCTTAACCCTGCCTGAACGGCCCATCTTTCGTGGCTCTCCAGACTCTAGCCATACTCAGACGTTACACATAACTCAGTACGGTAAGTATTTTCCTGCTATGCATACAATTATTTACCTTCAACACGTCCGTCCCCTGCTGTGGCACCAAGTATTTCGAACGGGTAGTCTTTCATGTCGACTCTCTAGAAAGCTATGTACGCACCTGGTCCCACACCGGGTTCGAAGTCTTCCCCGCCCTGCCGGTCTCGTGTCTCTCCCCCATTGGGTCCTTCGGAAGGCTCACCACAATCTTGGTGTCCCAAGGACCGCCCCCGCCGGTAGAGCCACTGCCCGAGCCGGATGGGCCGCCGGTTGATGAATTGTTGCTGATGCTGCTGTTCACCCCCAGATGCGCCTCGTATATGTAGATCGTGAGGGTGAATGTCTGTTTCGATATCACCCGGGGGCGGGGGCGGGGGGGGAGGGTAGTAGTTGACAGTGGGCGGGCGTGGTGAGAGAATCCTACAGCATGTGTCTGTCTCGTGCTACGTACGTGCACGCGGTACAGACCCACCCGGCGGTGCACGACTCACGCGTAGTATGTAGCCCGTCTAGAATTCTGTGTGGCGCGAAAACGTGTGTGAGGTCGAAATGCAAACCCGTTTTGAGTGCTGCCGGAGTTCTGACATAAGGCTTGCGAAACAACGTTGATATCGTCTCCTATATATATATCGTATCCTATCGTATCCTAAAAACCGAAAATTGCTTAATTAAATTTGCCAGAACAGTGGCAAGTGTGAGAGGATTCGTAGAAGAACTGTTCCTCCGTACACGATTTCGCTCATACAGAAGCCGGGCTGCACTGACTGACACCTGGCACCAAGGCTATTCGTTGTTTTTTTGCTGTTGAGAAAGGAGTTTTTCAACACAGGTTGTATCGAAGAGTGGGCCGCGTGTGTGCTGGGGGACAGACTTCTGTCCGTGAGCTTACCCGCCTTGAGTTCGACTCCCCCAACTTTGGCGATTTTTGCACATGGCCAAAGAGCGTCGACTGCAAGGCGCTTGCGCCCGAAATAATTGATCTTGTCTCCATATGTACTCCCCAAACCCTCTTCGATGTGCAGTGCTTCCTAGAACGGGCAGCAGCTGCATCATCACCGGCGCTTCTTTGTGCCAAAAAATCTAGGTTCTCAAATAGTAAATAAATTCTTGAAGTCTCGTGACGTGGTAAGTCTATACAGCAGTACAGCATATCAGCACGCACGCGTGACGGCCGAGTTGTGTGTGGTCAATCCTCCCTCCCCTCCGGTTATTGCGATTGCGATTCGATTCGGAGATAGATACGTTGCATCGGTAGGCGTGAGACACGCGTACTCGATGCCGCCCGCGGTGCTGCGAGCTCCGCGCATCCTACAGGTTATGACGCAGCTCAATATATGCATGCGTATTTGAGAACTTGGGCAAGCAACAACAGAGAACGGAGGGTTCAACTTTCCATCGGGATCTGCAGAACCCCTTCGCGGTTTCATGATTTCGACATTATTTTACATCGAGAACTTGAAAAACTCGCCCAAATGCCAAATGGAACAACCTTCCAGGTAGTTAGTTGGTAGACGGCAGTCTCAAGGTGGTTCACCCGCCCAGCGGAGGAATTAGGAGAGCGACGAGAGTCTCCGGACAAAAGGCGACAGGAGATGCCGGATTCATTCCTGAATCTTGACTGTGGTTGGTGCCCCTTGTGGCTGTTATCTTCGCTATAGGATAGGGGTCGTAATGCCTCCTCCTCCTCACCTAAAAACTTGTGATCATAAACGTTCAAGAGTGAAAACGAGGCAGAGTACTTGTACCCATATATAGGGCATTTTTTTTGTAAGACACGGAAGAACTTCTAACAATTATCTATGTCTTAGAGGGGTAGAGCCGGGTAGATGCCCATCTCCCACCAATCACCCGTCGAGTTTGTAAGACATTTTGTAAGACAGAGACAGATGATTGGGCGATGGGCACGATGCTCTCGGCAGAATCACCGAATCCTCGTGTAGAGCAGCACCACACACATCACGTAGACAACATACGAGACGACCAGCACAGCAGTATACGGACTGCTGTAGGCCAAGGGCAGCCAAAGGCACACATAATGGGAGGCGTTGGGTATGACTCTTGCAGCCCGTTGCCTGCTGTCGGCAGCACAAGCAAGTGACGACGCAAGTCAATCCGCGGTCCGTCCGCATCACCCTCAACCTACCGATCTTTGGAGCTTCCCGCACAGACGCATCCCCACAACAGAGAAAACGAGGCCTACACACTGCGGTAGGCCAAGGCCGGCGAAAGGCACACATCATGGCTGGCGTCGGAAGCTATTTTTAGACCCCGATGCCTACTGCTAGCAGCGTCAGCGAGGGAACATGCGAGTGCACACAAGTCAGATCTCTGCCTGCGGTCTCTTCGTCTGCCGGCCGATCTTTGCTTCCACAACAGACGCACCCCAGAAACAGAGACAAGTGAGACGTACACAGCGTTGTAAGCCAAGGGCGGCCAAACACACACGTCGTGGAAGGGGTCCGGGCCAATCTTTAGAGCCCGTTGCCCTCTGCGAGTAGCGAAAGCGAAGAAAGCAAGTGCGCACCCATGCACAGCAGCAGCAGCAGCGGCAGCAACCACCAGCAGCACTGCTGCCCCTGAGCTGATGATGGATGAGAGTTAAACAGCGCTCCCATTCATCCCCTGCCTGACTGGTGGTATCGGGTGAGGTGTGAGCGTGCGCACTGGTGACCTACGTGGGGTGGTTGGTGTAGGCTCGATCCATATCTATCTACGCTTGCTTTGATGTCTCTCTCCGACCCTTCTTTTTTCGCGCTTCGCGCGAAACAATTTCATTTCTTTTTGTTGGACCCCTATGTATGGGAGTGGGGCCGAAAACGGGATGGACATGGCCTTACACAACGCGATGACGTGACCAAGGGTTCATCAACGCCCTGGATGAAGTGTTGCTGCCTTCACACCATTAAAACCGTTTCCGGTCTCCACCCAGTACCTTCAAAATTTTCGCACCGGTCCAGACGTCTTTCCGTGGTTACAGTCAGAAGGCAGGCTACCACTACTAGATCCAGCAGTACCAGAAAGGGTACTTACACACGTGAAGAGACCAAAACAACAACTGCTGTGACTGGAGAAACATCACCAAAGCAGATGCGATAAAATATGCTGCAAACTGGTACATGTACGTAGGTAGCTGTTGTGGGTCGAGCGCAAAGACAACCCGAAAGAAGAAAGGCGGAATTATTACAGCTGCTGCTGCTGTTTGAGAATAAGAAAAGGGCCGGATGCATACCGCCGCCGTATGGGTGACAAATAAAGCCCAAGACAAATTATGCGTACGTTGGGCGTACCCAACAAAGTCGAAAGTATGTGCTACCATGTGGATAAACCCGAAAAGTCTGTGAACAACACGAGACAGCAGCAGCAGCAGCGGAAGTCATGCTTGCGTATGCATACATATCATGGGACGGCCATTGGGCCGGAGGTATCAAGCAACATACGTCAGCTCGGCACGTGGTTTGTCAACTACTGCGGCGTAGCACCACCTCCTGCAGCGGACCTTCAGACACACACACCGTAAAACACAGACACCACACACCCGCATTGTTTGTTTCCTCCGCTAAAAATATTTTCACTTCATCTTTACAAAACACGTATGCATACATGCATACAAGTATGCATAGCATAAAAATAGGAGTGCAGAGCGCTGAGTGCAGAGCGCTGATTTGAAGTGAAGACAACGAGAAAAAAAAAAGGTGTAGTAGTAGCTGTGAGAGGTCCGCTTGTTGTTTTCCGGCGGTACACCATGAAGCCTCGTTTCATAGGCAGAGGTGAAACTGCTGCAGTTTCATTTAGAGTGGGAGCGCTACTTAGAGATATGCATATGTACCTGGTATCACCTATGCATCCTGCTGTAAGATACATACCAACATCACGACACACAGAGGTTCCGCAGGTTTATCGGAAAATAAAGATGATGGCGATACAGCAGTGAAGACATACTGCTGTATTACCTTGAGTAAACCGAAAACAACGTCGACAAAAGAGTGTTGGACCTACTGCTGTAGCGTAAGAAAGCGGCTGTTCCGAAAAACGAACATCCGCCCGACGCCTGCAACTGGAAGATTGGAACAATCTGTCCGACTCTTTTCTATAGACAGATGGATTCGTTGTGTCCTACTCTATTTTTTAGTATCAAGAAAAAATATTAAGAAAAAAACAAAAAAAAAACAGAAGTTTTGATTCAACACGCCGGCCGGTGAATAAACTTAACCTTGGGATGAAAGTGTGGCGGGTTTGGGCGTAGTAGATTCATGCCCTTCTACATCTGCCGACATGCGATCGTCGGCATCGCGGTCTATGCTTGTGTGTCCCCAAACATCGCTTGATTGCCCCTGTACAATTATGCGAATCACAATTTCACCAAAGTAATCAACTTCGCTTGGTGCACTGCAACGCCAAGTGCATGCCACTGCTGCGGTTATGCTATTGTAATAACTTTCGACACTCTTTTTGCTCGTCCTTTTACTCCAATACTATTCAACACACGTTGATGAAAAAGGGAAAGAGGAGGAAGCGAAAAACGCACGGGTCGAAGGCGTGTGGTCTGTCTGGCTGAACGGGCAACCGCCGTGCTCCCTGCTAGTAGCGGCAGGAGGTGAACAACGCTCGGAAAAATCCCGACGCGGTTCTTGTTCTCTTTTTTTGCTCTCACCCCAGAGCACAAACAGACAGCTATGTTGTGGTCGCCTCCTTTTTTGTGATGCCAGACAAAAATTCGGCGCTCTACATAACCCGATGTGTTGGCTCTTTAATGCTGAAGGCAGCGCCTACCAAACAAAAAAAACGCGGATGCATCTACATAATCGCCATGGTGAGGCACCGGCTGGGTGTCGTGCGCGTACCTTGCTCTCTCTGTACGATTTCCAATAGCGGGAAGTATGCGCCAGATCCATTTTTCGGCAGAGTTTCCCGCTCCCTCCAACGTCAGCTTGCCGATGTGATGATGCCGGGGACAACAATTACAATTTTCCGCAGGAACTACTTGTAACAGGAGGAGGTTGAAGACGCCGAGCGCACACGCTCCCCGAGGTGTGTGCGGGGAAACAGGTGGGAACGGGAGTTTGGTGCACGTGTTGTAGGTTGGTCGTGCCCGAGACTCGAGACCCAATCTCTCGCCCTCCCTCCCCCTGCGCTTAGGGGTCGACGGTCAGTTCCTGTCCCCTGTTTCTGTCACCTGCGTGTTCCGACGCAACCCCTTACTGTGACTCAAAAAAATATATATATACTGCCTCGTGACTGGCGGGGTGACGCTGATTATTCCAACCGGGGTATGTACTGTCAACGTGCCTGCACACGTACATCATTCGCCGGAGCCCCAACCATTGATGTGTGCATTTCAGCAAGTGCATACCTTGCGATGAGCGCTACGCGGACGCTTCATGCTGCTACTGCTGCTGGAAGGGGTTCCGCCCGAAGATGGCATTGCATGTGAGGGGTTGAGCAACAAGAGAGGGCTCTGTCTCTGTGTGGTCGTATCTCGTAACTTTAGTTCCACCGCCTGTTTCATACAACGTGCAACAACAGGCGATACCCGCATCGGGAATGTGAAAGCAATCCAGGTAAACGGTGCATACAACTGGTAAACTCGTACTGTCTCCCAGTAGAGGTCGCTGAGTGTCTTGTGGGAATCAAAACCATAGGTACTATTTTAACGCAGGCATCTCTTGCCTGTGTTCGTCATGCACCGCAGCAACCCGCCGAGATCTGTTGAGCGGGTGCCTCTCCTTCCACATTTTCTGATGTGTGTTTGCAAGGTTGTGCACGAGACAAGAGGTGTTACTTATAATAATACGGTCCTGATTGTTGCTACTTTTGTCTCCAATGTATTGACTGCCGAATCGTCGCGATTGGTGCCCCTTCAACTCTACTCCTTGCCGCCACAATGAATGTCAACCCGCCGTGTGTGCTGTCTGTCTCCGCCCCCCCCCCCCCCTTATGCCTTTCGGGCTGCCCCACGCCCGCTCTTGCCGTACTGCTGCGGCTGTGTGTGTCGTTAGAAGCGCAGCCTGGCCCCAGACGGGTACAGTCATGGCGTCAAGGCGAGCTGCCTCGACGGGTGTGGGCATCGTTAGGACCAGGCTGAGAACAGCAGCACCGCCGAATGAGGGGAGCAAAGGATCGGCGCTAGCGGCGGCGGCGGCGGCGGCGACATTAGCTGCCGCTTCGGCAGCAGCCGCAGCGGTATGTTATCCATGAATCGCGTGTGCTGCGGCTTGCCCTCGAGGCGACCCTGCATTCCATCACTTGATAGCCGCTGTCTTTGGAAGTGGGGACGCCTCAGTACAGCATCTCGAGGCCTAACTAAATCCCTTTTTCATCGCGCCTGCTCTGCTGCTGTTGCCGCCTTCACCGCCGTTCACTTCAGTTGAACTCTTTCGGAGGCGGTAGCACCTCCGTGGCGGGGTGTTCCTCTGCGGATGGCGTCGACGACCCCTACGAGCCCGGCCAGGCCGTTGGCGTGGGCATTAAGGCCGAGATGTGGAAGACCAAGCATCCGAACCTGACGATCCTAGAGACCATCGAGGACTCGCCGGTCCTGGTGCGTCATCGTTTCTGCTGGGTCGGCGTGTATTGTTCGTGTGGGTTTAGACTGCCGTGGACTGCCTTGTGTGTATGTTGGTGCGTATTCTTTTGTGTTTGCGACAAAGTTGGTGCCGGGGTTTCTTGCTCTCGAGAACGGCGTCCGGAGACAAGAGAGCCAAGTCTGACATCGGAAGGAGTGAACGGTGTTCGTATACATGATACATAGGGAGGGACGTGCCAGCGCTAGTATGTTTGTCGGTTGGTCTATGTTAAAATATTGTGCTTGTACCTTGTGTTCTGTAGAAAGAAAAAAAGCCCCCCCGGGTGTCGCATTTTTAGTGCCTCACAACACGTTTAGATTCCTGGTCAAAGATAAGAAAGGTTTGAATGCCAGAATTATGTAAGGGCAAGTAATGACAACACCAACAGCCACACCAACAACCACAACCACGTGAGACTCGTGTTACTGCTGTACCCGCAAGCCATCGCGCTTGCAACCGTGCACAAGTGATTTTGTTTTTCTATCTGCTCTTCCAACACATTGCTGGCTTGTCTGGATGCTGCAACAGGGCTTGATGAGCGTCGTCCGGAACGTCGAGACCGATGGGGGCGCCTTCCTGTCTGCGGCCAACAGGCTCATGCGCCAGCTGCTGGACTTCGCCGATATGGGGTTTCCCAACGACGATGAGGCGGTGTTTGCCACCCCTGCGAGAGTTATGATGGCGGTAAGCAGTCAGCAGAGAGAGAGAGAGATCAGTGGTGGAGGAAATAGAGAGAATAGAGGGAGGGGGGAACAGAGACAGAGACAGAGGGAGAAAGAGAGAAACAGCCAGCCAGCCAAGACACACACAGACAGAGGCAGAGAGAGAGAGACCAGTAGGAGACAGACAGACAGACAGAGAGAGAGAGAGAGAGAGAGAGAGAGAGAGAGAGAGTGCCAGGCCATGAATGCTCATGTTTAATTGTACACTTAAGGCAACAAAGGAAGCAACGAACGGTCTTACTTGTTTGTATTTTTTTTTCCTGCATATTAGGAACATTATTTTCCCTTGAACACTCCCGCTATCATAACACGGCCTGTGTATCGATTGGTGTGTTGGTATAACGCAAGTGTCTCGTTTCTTGCACCACCGTTGAACATGATCGTACCCGCTGGCGTATGCTGACGTCACCTTAACCTGACCGTAACAACAAGCATACGCGAACGCTTTTCGTTGAAGTGAGCGCAGCCAGTACGTCACTCGTTAAGATACGACTACGAGCATGCTTGCACCTGAGACTGGGGCCATAGGGACTCAGCCAGCGATTTTTCTTGTTGCCGTAAGCGTGGCGTTACATGTCAGGGGGAGCGTAATTACTTCACACATGAGTGCAACCCCATGTGTGCCGACCACCAGCGGCGGTTCCCTACTTACCTACGGCCCAGTCCGTCCAACTCGAAACGGCAACAATTATATTACATCGCATCTACGCATATCTGCCGTATTGCACGGCTTTTAGCTTTCTTACGGCGTAGTCGGCCCAACTCGAAACGTCAACACTTACGCCGCACATGTGCGTATTTGCAGGGCGTTTATTCCCTGCTCGCCTCCTACGGCTCAGTCCGTCCAACTCGAAACATCAACAATTACACTGCACATTTTTGGCAGGGCGTTCTGCCGGAAGATGACGTAAACGTGTGCGCCATTTCCCTGTACCTGGAGAACGAGCCGTGCGGGGTTTTCGACATGGAGCTGGACGCGGCGTTCCCGTCCTTCGAGAGGGGTTCCCTCCAAGTGAGGTGCCTCACACGGGGTTCTTCTAGGGAACTTCCGCGGGACATGCAGGGGAAGCAGATCTTGCTGCTGGCTCCCGTGGTGAGCCTGCGGCTTGTTTTCTTCGTTCTCTTGCTGAAGGCTGTGGGTCTTGGTTGCTTTTGTGGTGGTTGTTCTCTGCTGGAGATTGCGGGTGCTACTTGCCATAGATAGCTCCCGAGATGGCGGTTTGGATCCGCTTTTTTGTCCTCCAGATTGGGGTTCCGGCATTGCCCTGCCGGGATTTGTTTACACTCTGCTGAATTTTTGTTTTTGAGTGTCTGGTGCACGCTACATGTTGTACCTTCCGTGGCTGTTGACGACCGTCCCCACTTCTGGTAGTGTTGTCGATTTCAGTTGTACCGCATTTGACACACAAGATACCACACCCCCTGGACCGTTTTTGAACGCAAGACTACTCCACGACGGAGAGGGTGCCAAAATCAAATGATACGTTTCCGGAAGGATCTCGACGAGACGGTTACAACGCCTCCCGCCATCATCTTCACCGCCGCCACTCTTTAGACTGTGTGGAGTAGTCGATCTTTGAAAATCAGTCCAGGGGGTGTGGTATCTTGTGTCATATCACCTACGGCGGTACTACAAGGTTGGTGACGCGCTTCACCTCTCGGCTTCGAAATGTCGGGAGCTGAAGCACCGAACATCTTCGTCCCGAAATAGTCGTTGTTGTTGTCATGTTCACATTAAGAACCGTTCCCAGGCCCCTTGCTCGGTACCTTCAAACATCCTCACGCACCGTTCCAACTAACGCGGACGCCTTCAAATGACACGTGGATGTTTTTTTTTTTTTTGGATTAGGTCGGTTACGCCCAACCGGTATTGGCGGCCCTGGAGAGGCTGGAGCAGGCCGGTGTTGAAGACGAGAACGTTACTCTGGTTAGCGTTGTCATCAGCAAGGACGCCCTCGAGGCGCTCACGGAGGAGGCGGAGGACATGAGAGTGGTGAGTGTGTGACTACATTGGACATGTGTCGTGACGACAGTCTCCACGGAGGGCGTGTTGAGAATATTCAGACACGTGAAACACGGCCAGTTTTTTTTTCTACATATCTGCAGGTGTTGTTCAAGAACTCGGGAGTAACACTCGAGTAGGCGTAAGGAGTTCGTAGTGAACGGATGTCAAGACCGCGAGATGGGGTACTTGTATGGCACGCTTGCCATGGTGATGAACGCTTGACCTATTATTTCGACCGATGCCTATGGACGTACGAACGCCGAACTTACATTAATTAACCTACCGTTTCGACCGATGCCTATTACCATACGAACGCCGAAGTTATACATTAATTTCGCTCCGAACGCTACGGTTTCATTGCTGTTACTCGTTTTTCGCGACAGGTGTGCTCCGCAATGGATGGCGAGACCCGAGGATCTGACCACCAGGTATACCCGACTAAAATAAACCTTTGCTCTTTTTCTTGTTTGTGCCAAAATTTTCATGTCTTGGCGAACACGAACTGTAGTTAAGAAATTGTACATATATCATCAAAGAGAGCGTAGTGTACCTTGTTACCCTACTTTTCAACCTGCGTGTTTGCGGGGTTATGTCCTTGTGACGCCCTTCATGTGTACGTGCGGGTGAAGAGCTATGGATGTATGGTGTTGGTGTTGGTGCCACCTAGCCCACAAAACGTGGTTTAGCTCTGTTGCTGCTGGCTTTCCTCTTTCGCTGGATTTACTCTCAAGCACACCGAAAACGACCATTCACGTGAGTATGACACGAGATTAAGGCACATGAAGTCGATGCGAATGTCATCAAACGACCGGTTCTCATCCCATTCGTGGCTCGATTGTGTATTAATTTATTAGCAATGATGCCCAACAAGAGACCTTACTAATTGTGCTGGTTACTCTCGTACAATTTTTTGTTGTTGAAGGTCGTACCGGGAGTGGGAGATTTTTCGCGGCGCTACTTCGAAGCGAAAGCCATAGTGGAGGCCGAGGCGGCAGCGAGAGCCGCGGAACGATCCGCGGAATCTTCCTCAAACGGAAAGCGCCGCTGGTGGCGGCTGTGGTAGAGGAGTCGCCTGCCTTGTGACTAAAAGCTGGGTTGACTTAATTATAGATTGCCGTTGGTCACGGAGGCTTTCCCAATTATTATTATTTTGCTTGTTGCTTTATTCTTTTTCATTCATCGCCCCAAGGAAACGCAAGTAGGATCGGAGAACGTGGCAGTCCTTACTATCCCTACGGAACCACGGGGCGAGAGGCACGTGGCGCGAGCTGAGTTGGGCTAGTTATACCACGGTCGTGTTGGTCATGACCTTCTGGCCACAACCGTGCTTTTGTGCGTGGTGTGCCTGCGTGTTGCGTCTTGTTTCGGAGTGTTCTCGGGGAACGATCCGTAGAACGGACGTCAAGAAGTTTCGAGGAACGTTCCTCGCAATTAACCGGGAAAACGGGGTTTCGATTTCGGTGGTGGAGGTGCGTGGCTTGGGGGGTGGGGTGGATCGTTGGTGGTGGCAACACATGCAGTTCGTAGGAACGTGGACAGTAGTGGACTTGGTGCAATGAAACTCTGCGGACATTTGGTTTCGCTTTTTTTTTTTTTTTACGTTCAAAGGGGGGTGTAGACGGCGCCCCGTCGTTTTCTGTCTCAGCCCTGTTTCATTTTGGGGGGTAGAGTAGACGGTGGCCGACAAGGGACGTAATATCCACCTGTTCCGAGTAGCGCAACAAACGCTACTGGACACACAATTCTGCGTAGTATCTCTCTCTCACTCTCTTTCTCCTGTTTGATTTACCAAGAAACCTCTTCGGGATCATGCTCGCTCATT
>FN649749.1:3360854-3412517 GCA_000310025.1 Ectocarpus siliculosus | reverse complement strand
TCTCCTTGAACCCCTGTAGACCCTCCGTTTCCAGCGTTTCATCTTCGTCGATGTCTAACCCCTTCCATACGTCCTCTACAACCTTGACCCATTCCGTGGGTTGTCTACCCCTCTTTTTGTTTGCCCACTTCGCCTCCCATACTATTCTCGGTAACCTCTCCTCTCCCATCTCCACACGTGCGATACTGCCATGTCAGCTTCCTTGCGTCGCTTCCCGACCGTAGGGATTGGATCCCCAATTCTGCCCTTACGGCTGCATTTCTTGTGCGCTTGGAGCATCCTAGGATGATTTTCGCTGCTTTCATCTGCGCCGCCTCGAGTTCTTTCACTACCTTCTTATTTCCTTCCCATACTTCTCCGGCGTACTCTAGCGGCGGTACGATTACGCTCTTCAAAACCGTCAATTTGATGGTGGGGGGGGGCGTGCGCAAAAGGAAGAAGCAGCGGTACGTCGTTCATACGCGCGTCCGTGAATAGCAGGGTTCGTTCAGGCCTCCAAAAGTGCGAACACTCCGTCTCGCTCAATTTCTTAGCTTTCGCGCGAAACCCCGGAGCAAGAACTCAGTTCGAGACAGACTACATGGTAGAGAAGGCCGTTCGCAAATGAAGCACCCAAGACAGTGCTGTGGTGAGAGCGGGGGGCTGGAGTGTTACATAAAATACAATGTCTGTTGGACAGTTTTCTATCGGGCCAATGGAGATGTCGTCGAAGGACGACCTCCCGCAATCAGAACTAGTTCCACCATCTACGTGCACTCTGTGCTGTTAACCCACCCTCGCAGTTGACAGGTATTTCCGGGTAAATGAACTCGGATGGAACGCCGGTACATTGATTGGCGGGATACCAAATCGAGCATCGAAAAAAAGAAGAACCTTGGATTCCTTAGTGGTCGCAGGCTGGTGGGTGCCTGCACCCAATTGTGGGGGAAAAACACCTCGATCAAATCGCCACTTGAATGGGTCGAAGGACACCAGACAACTCCGGTTCGTTTTTTTCCCCTATCCTTCCCTAGACGACGAGACCGGGCTGTACAAGGCTTAAAAAAAAACGAAAAGACAAAATGATAAACCAATGATCCGGCGACACGGGGCTTCCCATTGCTCCACAGCCAAGATTGTATGTACCGTACCGTATACCGTACCGTGGTATTCCGTAAGAGGCGGAGAGATAGTATCCCTCCTAGACCGACTTTCAAAGCTCGATTACTCCACGACCAAGATTGTCTGTACCGTAACGTATACCGTACCGTGGTATTCCGTACGAGGCGGAGAGATAGTACCCCCTAAACCGACTTTCAGAGCTCGATTGCTCCACAACCAAGTGGGTGCGGACACAGCCCGATACGTAGACGGAAGGCCCTCGACGATACGTGTACGTTTCCGAAACCACCTTTCTGGTGTTGGCACAATCAATCTTAAACCCCTTACCACGCACAGAAAATTCGGCGTTCTTGCGAAATTTTGAAATGTAAGAAAAAGAGCGAACGACGCCTGCTGATTGGATGGTGCAGACAGTTCCATCCCTGGGTGCAAGTGCAAAGCTGCCTTCCCACTTGAGCCGTCTCTTGTCTATAATCCCTATCAATCGTCCCCTCGATACGAGGGGACATTTGATAGGGATTATAGACAGCAACTGGCGGGAGCGTGGTAAACGGGGCACGAAAAGGAGGTTTTCAAGATATTTCTCTAGAGGGAAAGCGAGACCTTCTAACTCAAGCCCTAGGTTGCTCGGTGCCTCCTATCAACGGTGGGCTCGGTACTTCTGCCGCGCTTGCCCCTAGTAGCGCTTTTCACCCAAGGGTAGACAGACGCGGAGCAACTTCGCTGTTGAACCCGCGGCGTAATCACCCCGCGATTCGACCTGTTCATTACCCTCATACTCCTCCACTCTACAAAGCATCCATACTAGACTAGAGTCGTCCCTGTGTACCCTGGCCCCCCCCTGGTCGAGTAGTGAAAAGAAGGAGACAATCTTGCCATTCTTCGCGAGGTAAAGCAGGTGAAGAAGATGGGGACAAAAAGTGTCCCCAAAAGGCGATCCAGCCCTAAAGGGGTTAATTGTGGAGTGAGTGGTCGAGCTTTTGAAAAATCGCTCTACTGTAGGATGGGTGCCATCTCTCCCTCCGTCTCTTACGGTAGCTCACCTGTTCCTTGAGCCTGCTGGCTTTCTCGTGCGTGATTCGTCCGAGCGCAACGTCCCCATCCAGCATGCCGTTCATCACCTCCTTGCCGTACTCGTAGTTCAGCTCGGGGTGGGCCTGCGGCAGCAACGCCAGCAGTAGCGAGCGGTGGCACGCGGAGAGGGAGGGAGCGCTGATTAAGATGAATGTGTTGCGGTCGTTGTCGGGAACTTGTCAAGAAACGACGGGCTGGTCGAGAGGTGCTTGTCCCTTCCTCCCCTTAGGCTATTGTCCAGAACGCTCCTACCTTGATAGGGGGGGGACGACAGCAAGCAACGAGGGGAGTTCCTAAGGGGGAGTTCAACGGTACAGCAGTAGATAACCTAGTTTTCGACGGCGAACTCGTCGATAGATCAAAACATCTCCGTTTTCAACGTTCAATTTTCAAGGGTCTGGATCTAAGTTGTTGCCCACTCCCCTAGGCGATGTCCTTTTCGGGATCGGAAAGCCTCATACTATTGTTGGTAGGTATGGATAGGACGTGCTTCGTGTACACGTCAAAAAAACTCCAAACGAAGGCGGGGGTTGGGGGAAACGCCCTTCTGGTTGCCCCCCGGCCCTACGTCCGGAAGGGCTACAACGAGCAAGGAGACAGACTCAGTGATGGAAGGGTGCGCAACCCATCAAGGAGGGGAGAAAAAAAGGGGGTGGACGGGCCAAAAGTTCTGGCACGTCGTAAACGATGGATGCCGACCCGAAAGTCCGGATTGCAGTTGGATGCCAACCCCCCGAGACGCAGTTTTTTTGTTACCTGAAACGTCAAGAGATTCGGCGTCAAGTGTTCTCCCAGCCCCGAAGATCGTCCGTTCCCCTCCGTGGTTGTTGTTGCTTTTGTTGTAATTTTCGGCACCATCATCATGCCGTGGATCTCGCAGCGCGGCGAGGTTGAGATGTTCGTGGCGTTGGGAGGGAGTTTCACCACCTTCGGGGGAGGGGGGGGGTTAGGAACTTCCATAGTGGCCAACCACGAAACAACTAGGACTGAGGACGCAACTATCTTTGAGCGTGGCGGAAGGGGGCACGATCGTTATCTTGACAAGCATACGAACATGTTGACGCAGGTTGACGAGCGAACAACACGTACTTGATACGATATCTCATGAATTATTCGCAGCCAACCTCCCCCCACCTCATCGTTGTGGTGATAAAGAAGCCTCAGCGGCGGTGGCCCCTCCCAGCTGCCGCCGCCGATGCCACTTCTTTTCTGTCGCCGAACCATCGAAACGGCATCGGAGACGACAGTTGTATCCGCGGCCTTAGGGGGCCCCGCGAATGAAAAAAGGAGATCGCTTTCTTGGAGGGGGTAGTGCCTGTCAGATCCGGTCCTGGGCTGAACGAGCCCCCCCAGCGCGTGTGCCAGGACCTGGTGACCCAGGCAAAAGCCTAACACGGGCCTGAGGGTGCCAGAAAAATGGGAGGCGGCGAGCGTTGTCGTTGTTGTTGTTGGTGGTGGTTTTGTGGTGATGATGGCTATACTGCTGTTGCACTGCTGTAAGACGTGCGTGGCTAGAGCATGGCTGCTGTACGCCCTGCTAGAGTATGGTACCGAGCTTTAACGCAGCCAGGGACGAAACCACGCCTCCCTCTGAGATGGCCACGGGATGTCTGCCTCTTGACACAGCAGTCGGGTCCGTCTGAGTGTGTGTGACCATCTCTCTCTACACCCCTGTGTTCGAGGGGTGGCCGGGACACGAACTGAACAGGGCCGGATACACCGGACCCTATGGGTAAATCAGAGCCGATTACGCTTAGCTTATGTCGCCTGCGGTACTGTACCCGTATGTCTTGTTTACATACAAATTCCGAAAGAAAACACGTTATGTACAAAAGCTTCCGCCAGAACGGTACGCAGTCGACACGATGGAAAACATGAGCTGTTGGCAGAGAAAGCATGCTCTGCCAGTTGAGGACGTTTTTAGGTCACTCCAAGTGAACGTTTGAAGCATTAAGCATCCACTTTGTCCTTACAGGTAGCTGTTTTGCAGGTATCACTGGCATTTCGAGCACCTACCTACAGAGAGATACCACGACGCGCCCTAGTAGTGAGGAACTTCAACTTCCGACGAGCGTCGTGGCGGGTACTGATCTGCCTCGGGTGTAAACTACGCACTGCTGTACCCGAATGTCCCAAAAACCCATCAGTGATCGTTAACCTCCTTTGACTGATGGCGCGCAACACGTACGTGCGCCCAAACTGTGTACAGAGGGTCATGGATGCTGCTGTACAGTGGTGGTGCTTGCTGTGGTGGACCGCTCGGTCGGTCTTGGCAGAGATACTACCTCCGTTTCTTGTGGAAGCGCCTAGTGGAACATCTCTCCTCTGGGTGGCCACTTCCCAGTGTTCTGATGGGGGCTTGCAGGCGCTCATCGCGAACTGCAGCTGGCGGCGAGGAGAGACTTGTGCTCCCCAACGCACAACGCACCCACTACTTGTTGTTGCATAGGTCGCGTTACAAGATCTACACAATCTCCGGAGATTCGATGGCGGTTCCGCCGCATCTCCGTCGCTTTGCCGATGCCGAGTGAGACAAAATGAGCGGGAAACAGCTACATTCAAATCTACAGTACAACTCCAACTTTTGAAATTCAAAAATTTCATTTTTTTTTTGTGGTGGATACAGTCCTACCCTGTCATACTGTAGTCTATTTTGTCGCCTAAAACAGCAGCAGCGAAGTTTTCTAAAAGTTGTCAAACGACACAGCACCATGTGCCCTGTGAAGGCCACATTCTAGACTACAACTGTACATAAAATCAAGGATGTTCCGCCTATCTATCTATACAGATGCTTTCGTTCTTAGCACCAACTGGCATCACTGATAACGCAGCGTTAGGCTTACACAAACTCAAATAAGTCAAGTCTCCAGTCGGTTTCAGTCCACTTACAGAAAAGACTTCACCACATCCCTTTCGACTGAGGTTATATCTCGAACGGGTAGTCTTTCTGTGAGGTTATGTTGACTTTCTAAAAAGATGGATCCAATTGTAGTGTCTACAAGGCCGTCCGTTGAGTCGGTATCAATCTCTGCGTAGCTTCAACACGAATACAAAAAAAGGCGATGGAGGGGACAGAATACCTCACGTACCAGGTGGCACTTTCCTTAGGTGTAAACATTTGGTAATAGGTTGAAGTACAGACATTGCCGAGCAACTCGTTCGCCGTGGCAGACGTGATGGTATCAGTGCGTTGCGAATAATCTGGGTCAAGGCAACTCAATAGGATGACGTGGTCGCTAAATCCCCAACCAAGTACAAGTGTGGTTACATACCATATTGGGGTCCATGGGAAGGAAAACATCACACCTTTGCAAATGGTGCAGCGCACGAGATCTTCCTTCCGTGATTTCGAGCGTGGGTGGAGATACTACAGCAGTAGCGCTCTTTTGTGGGGATTGCTCGTTTGATTGGGTCGCTTGCCGCAGAGATGTCCAAGGTACGACAGAGCTGGGGAGCTGGCGTACAGTCACTTTTTGTTCCCGACACTCGCGTGGTACTGGCTGCGATCTTCTCGCCCTTGTTCTCCTTGTTCCTGACAAAACGAAATGAGATGTACCAGTTCCTCGCGTGCGGCAACGCACTTTCAGCGATCTACTTCCTCCGAAATAAGGAACGTTCCATTCATTCGTTCCAGGGGTCCACTCCGTAACGTGTCGACGCGACCCTGTACGTGTACCCCCATCACGTCTACAACGTTGCTTCGCGCTTCCGACTTCGCCGACAGTACACAGAATGGGTCGTGTGCCCAATTGCTTCTTCGATGTTTCTTGCAAGGCTGTCGCGAAGTGCTACAACAATCTACACCGACCCAGCACTTGGTACGTCTATCCGGCACCGGCACATGCGGTGTCGGCGCTGTTTCGTATGAATGTTTCTTCCTTTGGCTGAAAGGGCTTTGAACACACATACATACAAACTTTACAACGCCTCGCTTCGCGACATGATAAGTGTAGTGCGTCTCGGGCGCACAGCCCTACCCTAGGCTACGCTACGCAGAAGGGTCAAGCTCGCGAAAGCGTTCTGGCTCAACAAGGACAGCCCTAGCTGACACAGCAATTTTCTGCGCCCTCGCCCATCGGGAACCCCGGGAGGTTGGGCATCATTCCCTCCCCGACGTTGGGCATGATCGGCGCCCCTTCCGCGTTGAATTCCAATCCTGGTGCCAACTCCTTGATGATTTCCGCGGGCACCTGTTGCGACACGCGACCCGATTTCGTCCGTTTTGTTCGGTTGGAGGGGTCCGAGCACCTAAATCTGTGTTTTTTCTCATCCCCGCCATTCCTTGCGTCGGTCTATTAGAGTCGAACTTAACAGCGAGAGGAGAAACCCTCCGGAGTCAAAAGTGTCGGGTCATTCGACCCAACGACTAACATGTAAATAGAAGCATGTAACCACAGACAACTTGTTGTGTATCTCATACAATCGTAGAAGTGGAAAAGCTGTTGCGAGTCCACAGGTGCCACAAAACAGCGAGGGCTGGGATGGCACTTCCTGTCCGTGGGGCTGGCGTGGGGAAACTTGGCGGCGAATTTTGAACAAACGCAAGTCCTGGGTATTGAGTGCATGTTAGAGGACAAACAACTTGAACTAGGGAACTAGGGACTTCTCTTTCTTTGATATCGCCCCGGGGATGAGCACTTCATGTATTAAGGTTGCAGTCCAAAGGGGGCACACCGCACCTGACCATGCTCCTGCATATCCTGCATCAGCTCCATTAATCGAGGAAAGTTGTCCGGCTCCGTCTGCATTTTCCAATCACAAGCAAGGGTTTCGCCGGAAGCAGGCCGACCAAGACATCGCATAAATGAACGTGCCGAACAAGCGTGGGGGGCGGGGGTGGCACAGACACACAGGGTGGGTGCACGCACGCACAGGGTTGCCAATACTACGTGAAAGTGAAAGAGAGAAGCAAGCCACAGCGGCAATACACACATACCGCCATCCTCACCGGCGAACAAGCAGACGAAAGCGCGCCACGGCATATCAGCAGATCAACACGGAACACATGTCCTTGTGTCATGACAGAAAACGGCGCACCCCAAACGGACATCACGTGTGACACCGCACGGAGCAGCAGGAATTTTGTCCGGGAAGCGACCTGGATGTAGAGGACAGTCCTTGCCCATACCTTCTACAGCAGTACTCATCTCTTGCTTCAGAGAACACACGCATAGTCATCTACAGGATGCGCAGTACCGATAGAAAGAGGCCCGAGGGATACGGTGGTAGCAGTGATGTGTCGGGATTTATTGCAATCTCGAATGGAAAAAGGGAAAATCCTCTCCAAACCTCCAATCCACTTGGTACAGACAGTCTGCTCGAGGTCGACTCCATGAGACGACTGTCAACACGAAAACCACAAAACTCTTTGGCAGAACAGAACCTGTGCATAAGCGTTATATAGGGAGACAGGGACGTTCTCCTGCCTCCCTTCCTTCCTTCACCAGGTGTTCGTCTGCAGACGTTGTCCCACCCTACGTATGCCCTCGTTGCGCGTGTCCCTGCGCCCTGCCGCCCCCCTTTCTCACCTCGTACACGGCGAGAACTCTCTGAAAGCTCTGATACTGCTGGCCGTACCGCTGGTAGTCAGCTGGCGCTAACCTCTCTCGGTGTGTCGCCAGCCATTCCGGGTAGGTATCGCAGATCTGCCACACGTCAAGAGACAGACATCTTTGGGCGTAAGCACCATGACTTCATCTGGGAAACCATGACTTCATCTGGGAAATCATGAGTTCATCTAGGAAACAGATGCTTCCAAAACGTACTACGTTGCCACCACCACTCTGGGCCAAAGGCCAGGCTCGTAACCAGTCGACGACTGTATGATATCTACTTCCACCCGATAGCGGGGTAATTTCACCCCCCGTTGCCCCTTGCTCGTTTATGTCGAGACAACACAAGTTCAATCAAACACAGAGGGTCCACCATATTTCGCTGGGAAAACCACAACGACGTTGTATCACCGTCAACACACACCAGCGCTTCCAGAGACAATGCACGGTGTGGCTGGCCAAAACACGACAAAAAAAATGTTCGCTGTGTGCTTATCTAGTTTGGTCTGCCACCTGCTTGATCGGGTCGTACATCAACTCCCTCGACAGCAGCTGCTGCATGATGTTGTCCATGACCCCGTTGTAATCCTGCAAAGTAAAACCCGCAGCAGATGTAGTCACGATATCATCACCTTTTCACCCACCAGCCCGGGCTCACAAACGCAAGGTTGCTAAAAGGGGGAGCACAACCAGGGTGATCTTTCATCGCATTACATTCACACCAGTAACCTAACGCAAGAAGTCAGGAGCGTCATGAATCTATCCCCGTGTTCCGTCTATCTTTGCTTCGCTGACAACGTCTGTCTATGTCGAGAGGCGAGCATGTAGGTTCCATGCGCAAAACCGATCACTCTTTTTCATTCTCTAGCGACAGGTCACATATGCATGGGTGTCTCCGTACTGCGTCACGGCGGCGCTAGGCTACGCTACGCGGCAAAAGAGTGCAACAAAGACATGGCACAGCTATGTTGGACTTGGCCGGCAACGCATCTTTGTTTTAACGGCACCCTTGTCTGTCTATCTGTCGCTGGCTGTCCCCCTCACTCTACGTCTCCACGCTGTCTGTCTGTCTGTCTGTCTGTCTTAAGCTGTCGCTGTCTGCCCCTCTCTATCTACGTCTCCCGCTGTCTGCCCGTGTGTCTTGCCTCTTTCTCTCCCATCTTCCCGAACTCTCCCATCATTTGTCGCATCATATCCTCCCCGGCCCCCTCCATCGCCGCCGCCTCCTGCCCTTCCATCTCCGCTCCACTCTGCGCACGAAAACGCAAACACGCCGCCAACAAAGGAGCTACATGACAAGTTTACCATGCAGCAGACTAAGCCAACTCATTGGACGAACGCAGCAAGAACGAGAGAGTGCTCGCAGATGACCTCAAGAGCTGCTACACGCCTAGCACACCGAGATGGTATGTGGCGTGACAACTATGCGACGGAGGGAACATGCGACGAAAGTCCAGGAAAAAACAAGCCTGAATATATCAGGATGCTCACGGAAACCCGCGCACAGCCGGAATGAGCCCCTCCCGTAGACAACAACTGCTGGTGTGGGGCGTTTCACCACCACGTGGGGCGACGCCTCCTCCTCCTTCCTCTGTTGTCCACCCGAATACGACGAAGTTTTCGCCATGAAATCGACATGGTACACACCCAAGCATCCCACAGCAGTAGTCCGGACAGAATATCAACGAACTATGACATGAATGAACCACACCGCTAGTACTCGGCAGCCACGAAAGCGGCACCAACGCCTTCAGATTCGAGCCCAGACACGCGAATGCGAGGATGATACAAATCCGCGGTAGCCCACAACTCTCGCCGCTCGTCTCCCGACGCATCGCACGTTAACCCCTGCCGTTAATTCTACTCTTCCCCGCGCGAGACGGGCACGCTTTTTTTAGTCTAGCCCTGACCCCCAACACGGCTGCCCTATCCTGGGTAGACTGAAGCCCACACACGCACCAACTATTCTCATTGTCAGCTGGTCTTGACCCCCCCCCCCAAGCCAACCCACCTTCGACAGCATTTCCAGCGTCCGAAAAATCGTCCGATCCATATCCGTACCCCCCTCCCCCTCTCCAAAACCGTACTCGCCCGCCGCTACCCCTGCCCCTCCTGATGCTGGTGCAGCAGCACTAGCAGCTGCAGGTGGTCGGTTGTCGTCTGGTCTATCCGGTGCTCCCTGTCGTTTGCTGTCAGTTGGATCGGTCTTTCCGGCGTCCTTCGCTTTTTTCTCCTGCTTGGGGACGGGAGCATGGGCGTTGCGCCCAGGGAAGAGCGACCGAGTTGCGGATGGGAGATCAGCGTTGCGTTGGATGATGACGGTTACGGCAATCATGTGAAGGGCAATCGATCGATGAGTCTGAAATACGTATGTGTCGAAAAAGCCTCATTTTCTCCCTACGCGTCCCTGCGTTCTGATACGACAACACACAACCCATGACACAACAAACTATCACCAATACTCGACCCAGCCACCACTGCCTCCATCATCCGCATAACTCTAGCGTTCATCTTGGGATTCCAAACCACGACGTACTGCTTCGCTCCCATGAGCGGCCCAAGGCGACGGACAACCACCACCACTACCACCACCAAGGATGGTGCATGCGCCCCTTTGTCTCACCGCCTCCTCCTTTTCAGCCGCCTTCGCCGCCCGCAGGCTCTCCCCCAGGAGATCCTCCCCCTCCGCGTGCCCCCCCAGGTGTCGGAACGCCTTCTCCAGGGAGTCGGCTATCTCAGGGTTGGAAAAGTCGTCCATGAGAGTCTGCAGGGTTTTGGCCGCTCGGTCTTCTTCGTCGTCCTACAATGTACCGCATGTCGCCGGCCACCGGGGGTTGGGTGGTTGTTCGTCAAGGCTAGATTTCGTTCATAACGGTCTCTCAGATCACTTGTGCTCTCGAGGCAGTGTCTCGAGTCATGTCGTGCCTTTGTGCAACAGCAGATGGTGTGTGGCAGTAGGAAACAATGAAGACCCCAGGGAAACGCTTGAAAATAGCCTGGTTACCACGGGTGAAGTAGACGACATACTCCTGCACAGACTTTGAGCGCATGGTTTGTCCACAACAAAGCGACAAGGGTTGCTACAGCGCTGACGGGCGGGCTATCTATGACATACGTCCACAGCAGTCAACTAATAACTATTTCGGCAACGGCACCCCTCGTGCCGTGCAATGGTCGACCAATCGCCCCGAAAACACCGCTCGGACGTGGAGCTATCTCTCTCCTGCTGAGCAATACCAAGCCTTAAGAACTGCGCAGTAAACAGGTCACATCAAAGGCAGTAACATCTACTAGTCGGCAACTCAAGCACCTCCATGGCCTTGATGCCCTGGGCGTCCCCCACCCCCTGCATCCGGTCGTCTGTCCCCGCCGTGGCGAAGTCCTCATCGTCCTCAAGATCGTCCAGCGCGCTGGTTGATTGCAACACCGACCGCGACATTGTGACATTGGCGTAAGCACACGTGGACAACTGGCAGAGCCAACAATCTACAAATGCTTGCAACAATGGTTCATGACCGGAACGTCTGCACACGCAGGGCAAAACCCATCCATACGAAAGAAAAACCACCAGACCACGACATCACGCTCATGGCGTGGAAATTGCTGTATGCACATACTGTTGTACTGACAAACTCTGGGTGGAATAGCCAAATCGCCTACAGCAACGGTTACCCGCAGCCCGTCCTACGCGGAGATGTTGGGATATCCCAACCAATCAGCCATCGGCAGTTGCAGCACCACACTAGCTGCGTCGGCAACAACACGCTGGTCGAGGACGAAAGTACTATAGGAGGACCGCCAGCACGCGTGTAGATACGCCTCCCCGCATTCGGGTCATGTAATATACATTCTGGGTCGGAGGCTTTGGCGAGCTACGTTGAATGTTGCAGCCACAGTCGTTGATTTACAAGGGCACTGTTTTTAAAGGCACGCTGCGTGCTGGGGAACAACTTTGAGTCAACTTTGATCAGTATTTCCGACAGAGAATGAGAGTACATTCCTCGACCCCTGCTCTCGAGGACGGTCGACCAACGCTTGCACGAGACTGTGGCGAAGGTAGACAGGGCCAGCCAGGCTTTTTGCCCTCCGCGGGGCATGTCGCCTGGCTCAGGCGTTCACCTTCAACCACTCGAGGTTGTGGATCGCCTCTCTCCCACCCTCTCTCTCGACCTGTTTGTCTTTGTCTCTGACTCTGTGTCCATCTGTCTCTTCTGTCTCGCTCTTAGCTTCTGTCTATCTAACTGACCTCCGCCATTGGCATGCGACATGTGGCTGGGTTCGGTCGCCGCCGAAAAGTGTGGACCCGAGGTAAACTGCTGTTGGGCATCGCACAGCTCTGCGGTACACTACAGGCATTGCAATGCACCACTACGAGCTTGAATGGGGCCCCCGTGTGTTTGGGTTCCATACACAACGCCGCCACGTGCATGATAATTTAGTTTGCCCGACGCACCTGTTGAGGATATCGTCCAGCTCGTCCTGCGTCTTCTTCTCGAATTCGCGGGGATCCACTTTTTCGGTCATTGTCTCCCCCAGTCAGGTTCCAGTACTAAATAGACTGGCCTGTGCGCGTTGGAGAGTATAGGCGTCATTATATAAATAAAACATAGCCAAGAGGCCGGGTACCCGTGAATCAGTCTTGGATGCATTGGCTTTGGCTGCGAAAATTTGAGTTGTTGGACTTAGCCTCCGCTCGCCCATTGGTGTGAATACCATGGGGGCATGGGACTAGAGTTCAACATGCACGTAAGTGCATGTCCCCAAGATTGCAGCGGCAGACACAGGGTCAGCTACGCGTGCACATGGGTCAGCTACGCCAGAGGTCGACACCAGGGAGTAGGCACTTCGCGTATGCAAAGAGCAGGCGTACGTATCACTGCTTCTTCAGCTATCCCGCGAGCTACAAGCGCTATTGCTGTTGGTCGTTACCTCGCCTAGCCGTCAGGGCATAGCCAGAGCGGGTCCTACTGAAACACAATCAAACTTTTGGATCAACTTTGGGGATACACCAACAGCAACCGACACGTAGCAAAAAAAAAATCGCACCCAACGCCTTGCGTCTGCAACCTACTGCTCTACGGTCGTTGCGTTAGTGGAACTGTTGTTTGTGAGTTGCATCTCTGGCAATGGCAATCCATCGTGGCACGCTAAATGTTAAATATATTGTACTTGTAGTGTTTTGGGATATGCATACTTGCTCGAGACGGTATTCGTTGACTGACCTTCAGTAGGCGATAATCTAGCTCTCTCTCCCTTCTCTTGCTATCCTTCGCCTCCCTCGATACGCAACATGCGCCAACAGCAGTGCGTTGACCCGTGTACCAGCAGCCAGAAGTGTGGACCCGGTCGGACACCGACAGTTCGTGGAGCGAGCGAGGAGCACTACGATCATTTCGGAGGCATTTAGCCATGGGTACTTTTTGGGGAAGATCTTCGTAGATCTCGAAGCGTGGTCCGCAAATGTTCTTTTTCCCGTTTTGGCCTCTGGGCAACCCCGCCGTCCGCACCCCCACACTCTCACACATTCTCTCTCACACCAGATTTATCACACCTCTCTCAGTTCCCACCAACTCTCTCACCGTCTTCCAAACATGTCCGGAACCAAGGAGTCTATCATCCAGGTCGGATGCGGTGTTGTCGGCGGGGCTTACGCCAAGGCGTACAAGCACCACGGCTTCGAGGTTCGCGGCTTCGATGTCGTGCCGGCCATCATCGAGAAGATGAACGAGGCTGGCATCCCCTGCTGCCACCCGGACAACTGCCCCGACGACCTTAACGCCGAGATCGTCCTCCTGTCGGTGCCCACCCCCCTCATCAAGGAGACCCAGCGCCTCGACATGAAGTACGTCTGGTCCACCGTCCCCCTTGTGGTCAAGCTCATCGAGCAGTCGACGGGCAACACCCCGATCTTCGTGATCCGATCCACGTGAGTTCTCAAATGAAATTTGTTCTTTTTTTGCAAGGGCGGCGCTTGTCCCAAGGGCCCTCGAGAGTGGCAGAGCCCCTGCTCTCTGCCACGGAGCCAAGACCACAGGTAGCTTTGCGCGGTGGTAGCAAGCGCAAGAGACAGCTGTTGCTTTGCGTCGTCTAGCCGTGCGGAGGTGGCTGAGCCTGTCGAGCGGAATCCTGGCCTACGTATGTGTGTTATTTTCTTCTTTGTTACACCTCCTGCTGTCGACGCTTCCAGGTGTGTCGTTTGTTCTCAATAATCATCACCACAGCGGCAGCTTGTGCCCTCCAATGTCCAGCCCTGCCCTCCAAGGCAACGTGCACGTCTGCAGCAATGTGATGTCCACGATCTAGTAGGGAGCTCTGCTGTCCATGCCGCGACACGTCGGAAGCGGGCACGACTCTTTTTTTTGCTGCGCGGGAAACGTTTCCGAATCGAAACGAATCTACCGCCCTTAGTTTTCGGGCGAAAGTGCCTACAGCGGATGTCGACTTTTCGCCTCCCCCGCACAACCGTTGCTATGCCCTCGATGGCCCAGAACAGGCAGTATCATAGCAAACCTCCGCGTGTACCTGGTGCGGCAAAAGAAGGGATAATCTAAGTAACCTTTGGGGTCCAAAACTTGTTCCAAGAACAAACACGTCACTGCCAGCAAGTAAGTCATGGCGCGGCCATGGACCACATGATGGGAGTCTCAATTGTTAAAAAGCCCTCGACCTCGCTCTTGCAGCTAGACTGACTTACCCTGCACTCGATCCGGTACCCTAACCCTCACAATCGAACCCCCCTGGCGCTGCTGCCCCGCCTTTGCCCTCCAAAATCCAGTGTGCCCCCCGGCATGACCAAGAAGTGGATGGCGGCCGTCAAGGAGAAGACCGACAAGCCGTTCCACGTGGCCTTCCAGCCGGAGTTCCTCCGCGCCGTCTCTTGCGAGGAGGACGCCCGGGCGCCATGGCAGGTGGTGTTCGGCTACATGCCCGGAGAGGAGGACGTGAAGGCCCGCATGACCAACGCGTTCCTCGAGTTCGTCGGCCGCGACGAGTCGAAGCTCACCGTGCTCAACATCGCGGAGGCCGAGTTCATGAAGCTCGTGCACAAGTAAGCAACAGCCAATGATTGGGTTTCCTCTCTCCACACACACCACACATGTTTCTGCTGTGGTTCATTGGCAGATAACCCATCTCCCTCCGCTCCGCCCCCCGGACGTACAAGATTTCATGCCGTGTCTCTCTCTATCCACTACCAACCAAGAGATGGGTTGCTGATGTGATGTATTCTTCTCTCCCGCCGGTACTATCACGAAAAAGCTGTTGTGGTGACGTCGAAGGGTCGCATTCGAAAATTTGGAAAAAACCCTTGCAGCGGGGTTGACCGACATCACTGGATCCAGCGCCGCCTGCTCAGATCCATACAACGATTCTTGGTACGGCTGGCCTGGATAAATGTGAAATCCCACAGAGGCGTGGTTGTTCCCCCCTTGAAAGAGGGATGAAGCGCTCGCTTTATTGGTCCCTGCCAAGGCTGATGCGCTTTATTACTATATTACTATATATACAGCAGTGCATATGCATACGACAACGATGAAATGACAAAAGACGTTGGAGGTGGTGGTCCGCAAAACAAACCCGCACCAAGCGATTGTATCTGTTTCGGTGCTTCGGTCGAGTGTAGAAGTTATCGCTCGTTCATTTACACACACTATCGGCAGCCGCCGGGCGGCCTTTTTGGCAAGCACGGCCTCGTGAAACCACTCTACGGGTGAAGCTGCACAGCCCTACGGTTTTGTTGCTCATGCACTCTGAAGCTACTGTTTTAGGGCTGTGTGTGTTGTAATGTTAATCCGCTCTTCAGGCACGTACTTTCATCCCGCCAACGCCAACCGGAGGGCAATCAATCGATCAAAGCAGCTGGCAACGGTTGCATTTTTTTTTTTTCAAAAACTACTGAATGTAGCGGGTCGTTGATGCCATGTCGAAATGATGGTTCATCTTCTTCTCTGCGTCTCTACAGTAGTCTACTGACCATGCCTGCTGTATATGCCTTCATATTGATGCACCGGGTGTGAAATGCGCATCCAAAAACCCTTTCAACGCAGCCCGCCGGCCCGAGTCTGGTTGGGCGTGCATTTTCGTTTGTAAAGTGGCGTCCTTAAAAACATCGCTGCGCGTTCCCTTCCCCTACACTCCACTCAAGTAAAGGCAGAGTTTGCGGATGGGACTATCAATTATAGCGTGACCAAGTGAGCTTTCGAAATCCACCCGCAGTAAGTCCGCATTCCGCGATGGGAGCGCCCTCCCAACACCACAACACCACAGCCTCTGCCCTTCGAACAGCTGTGCGTATCGTCATGGAGAGGGGGGACTAAAACTTAAATATATATTTTTTTAATTTCACATTTCTCCAAACATGCCCCTTGTGTCATCTGTAGCACATGTGACGGGTCGAAAATATTGTACGGCTTGCACTACATTTTCGATTCAATCAACTCGTCTCACACTTTTACTTGTCTCCATCCCTTATCTGCCTCCATCCCTTATCTGCCTCTTCCTGTACAGCTACGCGAACGGTCTCAAGATCTCCTTCGCCAACTGCATCTACGGCCTCGCCAACGAGCTCGACCCCACGATCGACGCCCAGAAGGTGCTCTACCTGGTGTCCTCCACGGCGGAGTGCTTCCTCAGCCGCAAGTACGGCCTCCGCGTGGGCGCGCCGTACGGCGGCGTGTGCCTGCCCAAGGACGTGCCGGAGCTCACCAGCCTCGCGCCAGAGGGCTCCGTGTTCAGGGAGTTCCTGTCGGGCACCGGCAAGATCAACGAGTGGATCTCGAGCCCTGAGGCCAAGAACATGCGGGTGGAGCTCGACGAGAGCCCCAACTGGGTGTCCCCCGACGCGCTCACCTCCTAATTGTGATAATTGGTCGAGATATTGTTTGCCGTCGTGTGGGCATAGGTCCCTTATGAGCTTGAATTGTAGTGTCGGAAGGCGGAGATGGTGGAGCATTAACGCCACTCCCATCATCAGTGACTGCCATCACACGTAATCGTTGCATGTTGTGGTGAGGAAGCGGAACGTTTGTTGTCTGTTGGAGTGGCGGCATTATGTGCTGCACCAACACCTCTCGGTGTTTTTTTTTTCCCTTGAGTCGTGAAGGATTGATTCGACCCTCCGTCTTGCTTGTCGGCGGGTCGGTTTGCTTTTTGCTCTTTTTGTCGTGGCGTTCTGAGCTGCCGAACAGCCGGCGAAATCTGAGCGCTGGACGCACGCGGGCGTCCGTTCTCCTGGCGAAAATCTGTGGGGTCTTGTGTGAGAGAAACATTCCATTTCTTTTATTGTCTCTGTACTGCTGTTGTAGTGTCGTTGTCCTGTCTGTCTCCTTCTACACGTTTTCTGCACCTCGAATTGCGCTCTCTGTTCACTCCCGGCTTTTGCTCCCATGTGGAAGGCATTCCGCTTTCTTTTTCAGGGTGCGATTTATGAAAAACCGCGTTTGATGCTGATCGTCGTTCATGGCTTTGGTGATTTCTAGTGTTTTTTTTTATGAAAAAGGTATGTAGTGCTTTGAGCGAGAGAATTAGCTGATCGGTGTTGATGTGAGGAAAGAAGATCAGCCACCTTTTGATGTGGTTTTATCGGAACTCAACTTGAAAGGGTGTGGGGTGTGGGGCCGTGACGTGACGGTTTGCGTGGTGTGTCTTTCGTCCGGCCCTTGGGCCCCGTCGGTGTCACAGCAGGTAAGATGCGGAAATCCGCGATGCACAGGCGTCCAGCTTGTCAAGAGCTTTTGAACCAAAGCCCGTCATGGCGGCAACCCGTCCTCCTGCGCACGTAACATGACTCTCTCACCGTTTGTTGCAAGGGGGTGTCGGCTATGTAGTAGTAGCTGATGGCGTTTGGATCACTCGGGGTTGACTGTAATATACGCTCGTGTCCTTTTTGTGACTTACGCGATTTTCGAACAAAATTTTGTTGTTGAAAAAAAATTAATAAAGGGATGAATGACACGCTTTCATACCTTGGCACAACCACTGGCTGTGCACACTTTTTGATACTGTCAAGTGAGCCTTGAGTTTTGCGTGGCGACTTGTGCGTTTTAAGGTCCACTCTCCGTCGGCAAAAAAAGTGGAAGTACTCTTTTCGTTGCGAATCCCACGTTGTGAGCACCCCCGCACGGAACGGTCGTTCGTGTGACCTGCATAAACACGCACACTGGTTCATTATGTAGCCTCTCTTGCGCATGGCTGGTGGTGGCGGTGAGAACGGACACCAACCTATTGAACTTAACAACGAGTTAGCTTGTTAAGTTTCTTCCCGAACCGATCCTTCCTGCTGTTTGGGTGAAAACAGATTATTACTGGGGAGCGGTCGAGGCCTCGTGACCCCACACTGAACATACCTACCAGTACATACTGATGCCGTCTCGAACTGCTTGACAATGTCAACGTTCGATACAGCACACAAAATTGCTGTGTGAGCTTTCGACATCCGATATCTATGTATGTACTTCTATTTACTACTTGATTTTCAAGCGAGCGCCGAGACTTCAAATATAATCATTTTTATTTGTCTCGAACCCGGAATCCCGAGGAAATGGGTTCGTTCATCATGTACCTTTTAATGCCACCGCGCGTCCTCCTTTCCCGTGAGGCAAGGTTCAGTACTATGCATGCATACATCACTTGTATTTTTGCTCTTCACACACGTGTGCATACATGCCTGTCTGTAGTCTGTGCAGAGTATTATTGTGGTCAAAGGCCCTTTTTTGCTTTGGACCCCCCGGGCAGCGGGAGAGGAAGATGAGAATTCTTCGAAGGCTGAGAAGGGCGATGTACAGAGTATTTAATGTATTGTAGTCAAAGGCCCTTTGGATGGACCCGCCTGCACCCCACGTCGATTGATTGGCACCACCAGCAGGCGGTTGTAAGTGCGATTGGTATCACATCGCACGTTTTTCGACGGCGCAGGTGTAAGTCGACCCGCACACCGGCGCTCATTCATAAACCAGACAAATAGAAGACACGAAGACATGAAGATACGCTCGAAAACACGTCCCGACAGCGACGCCAAAATCGCACCACAAATGGGGGCACAATAAATGTTACAGCTCCCCCCCCCGCTGCCCCCCACTGCGCGTTCCACCGGTCACCAGGCCTTGCAGCTTGTCGATGCGATCGCAATCGCGCTCGCTCGCTGGTGCGCTTGTTTCTGTGCAGTACAGCAGTGGCAGCAGGGAGAGGAGCAAGCACGACGAGGACGAAGCTGAGGTCAGAGAATGTTAGGCAACGGAGACGGTGGACCTCCACCTCCTCCCCCACCCCGCGGCCCCGGCGCCGAAGACTCCGGTCCAGCAGCAAGAAGAGGAGGCCCGCTGCTTCCCACACCGCCCCCGCCGGGAACCTCGCCGATGCCGTCTCCTCCCGGCCCCGGTGCATCCCCTCGAGGCGGCCCTGCCCTCCTGTCTACGCCGCCTCCCATGAACGACGAAGAGGGCCCCGAAACCGGGTTTGCTGGCGCTCCACCACCACCGCCGCTACGGCGGCCAGTGTCACCGCGATCAGGATCGGCTACCCAGCAGGAGCCACCGCCGCCGCCGCCTCCGCCGAGGATGCCGTCGCACCCAGCAGCAGGCGGTGGTGAGGGGCCGGTCGATGGCAACAATGCCGGCGGTGGCGTTCCTCCTCCTCCTCCTCCTAGGAAAGCGCTGCCGGGAGCGGCTGGTTCCGCCGGTGGATCTGCACCAGCAGCAGGTGAAACGGGGATCGGGTGAAGGAAGAGTAGAGTACCTGTAAACGGTACCAATAGTGCTTTGCAATATGACGATTTACGATAGCTATTGTACTGGCGTCCTTACGGCAAGTACAGCTGTACTTGGTAGTCGCCGCACCAGCCGTCCAGCGGAATATGGGTATGGCAGCGACGGGCATGAGGTTTGGCTAAGTTCTTGGGTGGTTGCGCTCATCCGGTCGTGCCAAATTCATTATTTGAGGCGTGGATGCGGTTTTAGGATTCATCCGAATGTCAAAGCGCAGCAGCAGCAAGTAAGTAGCCTGGAGCCAAGGGACGTAAGCCTCTGTGTACGGCCGAACAGCAAGCATGTACAATAGCATTTACTCTGTACACCGCTGAAGCACCATCATCTTGACCGAATGAATCCTCGGTGGGAGGTCTTAAACAGACCCCAGAGGCATGGGCTGTGCGCAGCATGTGTCGTTCAGTCCTCACTGAACTGGCACGTACTTTGACGAACTCCTTTGAGAGGTATCCCGGACGGGCAGTTGCTCTGTTATGCTTGGACCATCTCCTATGGAAAGTCTGCAGTTCTTAGTGAGGACGACAGGACATACCACCCCTTATGGTGCTCTTATTTGCCGAAAAACTGGGATTTCAAATCCGAGATACTCCCGACTCGCCTTGCCTGCTCAGCGGGAATTTTCGGCTGGGATTTGGGTTATTGAGGTCGTTGTGCAGACGTTGTTGCGCGCGCGCGGCACCAATTTCACGTTTATTTGCACATTGCACCACACCCGTGTGTAGTAGGTAGGTGTCGCCATCTGTATATGGCGATGACAGATCAGATGTTGGACGTGGGTGTCGACTCTCTACAGTAGTGATCTTGAATACACCATCCACCAATCGACATGTCAACGAGCCAGGGTTGTGTGGAGAGCATTTGGTAGGAAGAGGCAAAGAGGACACACACCCTTTCTAAAGGAAGATAAGGGCACAGTACAGATCATGGTGTCGCTGCTGCTGCTGCATGATCTCATTTACCAGCACAACCGGCCGTTGCCTATGTGCTTGTTGTGTGCCGATGATGTAGTGCTGCTCAATCAACACATCGCAGGTAAAAGTAGGTGTATGTGTGTCCCTCCCGATCATACGGCGTGGCAGCTGTTGATGTCGGTCGAGTCAAACAAGTTTTTCCTTGTTCCGACCGTGAGGGTTGATCTCAAAAACAGCAGCTGCTCTCTTGTGTTGGCCTGGGAATGTCCGCCTGATTCTGTCGTTCCAGACAAGATGCAGACCTGCCATAAAGTTGGGCCTTACGTATCTGGCTCGACGTCCCTAAAGGTAGCCAAAGAGTTCCCCAGTCTACGGAACAAGTGGTGAAGATCACATTCTGCCATATAGACCATCGGCGGCCTTTCCTACTCAAAATACGATGTGTTTAATATAACGGGCATGCGAACGGTAACGACCACGCCGCACGAATCTTGTTACCTTCGAAACGGGTCTCGAAACCCACACGCCCCCCCGCCACCCAACTCTCGTCTTATTCAATCCTGCCCATCGTTTCAGGAGGGCACGACTCCGCGAATAACAACATGTCAATGCAAGGGGATCTGCAGCAGCACCCCCCACCCCTCGCCCCTCCTGGCCGTCCCGGCCCCCCCCCGATGAGGCCGAACAACAACATGCCAAGCGGGGATGGAGGTGGGCCTGGGAGAGGACCGCCGCCGCCGGGAGGAGTCGAAGCGGGGCGAGGCATGCCGCCGTTCGGGGCTCGACCCCATATGATGGGAGGAGGACGAGGGCCCCCGCCTCCACCCGGTGGCATGGGTCCGGGGCCCGGGGACATGGGCGGGCGGGGGAGCGGTAACATGAGGGCGGGGCGAGGTGGCGACATGGGAGGCCGGGGGCCTCCTCCCGGTAACTTCTCTCCCACCGGCAGGGGTGGGGGGAGAGGCATGTTCCCTCGGGGAATGCCGATGATGGAGCCCGGTGGTGACAGAGGGGGGGGGAGGGGGTCCCCGCCGCCACGCCCCGGGATGCTGCCGCCTCGGCCCGGCGGCCCTCAGTCTCCACGAGATGAAGGTGAGGTTGTTTAATTTCGGGGTCATTTTCAGCACTCGGAAGTGTTGCACAGGTGCCTGTACCGCTACCTCTAGTGTCTTTTGGATCAAGAATTAGAAACCCAACAAAATGTGTACAGAGTAGCGTGTTTGTTCAGTTCTTTCCGCGGCAAACCACTCACCCGCACCTTGCTTGAGCAGGATTCCATAATGTACATACTTGTACATCGCAGTGCGACGGCCTTGCCGGCCTTAGTTGATGCGAGTAACGAACAACCGAGCAACGAGCGGTTATTGTATCCCTTCGGGAAACACGAGAAGTTCAGGTTGTTTACCGCCGTTCTTGTGACGAAATGTGTTCCACCTCCCCTAGCTTCCTCCCGTTCTTGGCATCGAACCTGCCACGGTGTGGATGTTGCCAATGTTGACCTTCGGATGGAGCATGAACAAATTGTGCCATCCGGGATTTGATTTTTTGGTAGGAGAGGTAGAACAGGCACCTGCTAGAATGTGCGGTACAATAAATACGAATGGGAACATTTTGTTTTGAGCGTTCGTGGGAGCCCAAAATAGCGACAATATTAAAAACACCCGGTTTTCGACCCGCAGATACTTTTGTAGTGACCCAACCATATCGATCCTCTCTCTCGAAGACACATCTGCCCCCCCCCAACCGGACTACTCGATTCCTCAGCGGCCGGTCCACTCAGCGACCCTACTGGACCGCCATCGGATTCACCCGGATCGGGATCAGGTTCACCACGGCCTTGGTTTCCGCCGCCGCCGTCTTCGGGCGCGGCCGGGCCAGGGGCCCCGCCGCCGAGAAATGCTCCTCCGCGACCCCCCCCCGGTCCACCGGCGCCCCCTTCGGACGTGAGAGCGCGGTCGCCGACCGCCGCCGGACCCAGCGCAGCAGCGGGAGAGGCGCCCGTGCCGCCAGGAGCCCCGCCGACGCTCCCTCCCATGCTCGCTCGCCCGCCCATGCTGCCTCCGCCGCCGCCTCCGCTCCCGCCCGGGATGGCCGCGCCGCCGCCCCCACCGCCGCCGCCCCCACCGCCGCCGCCCTCTGGGTTGTTGGGGGCCCCGCCGCGGCCCCCGCTGCCCCCGGTGGGGATGATCCCGCCGCTCCCGCCGGGAGCGGCGCCTCCGCTTCCGCCCGGCCCACCGCCGGCCATGCCCGTGTTTGCCGACGATGGGAACTTCCTGTCCAAGATGCTCAAGGTAAGATTGGTAGACATGTGTTTTTGTGTGTCCGTGGCGGGGGGTGGGCGTGCGCTGCACAGCACTCGATGTTGTAGTGTTTTTTTTTTGTATAGCTGTATGTGCACGGGAGTACGTACATAGCTCGAGAAACAGCTGGTGACGTACTCGCTGTCGTGAGGCGCTCCGTATTCGCCCCCGGTGCGTGTACATGCAAGTATCTAGTTTTCGTTTGAGTGTACGGTGTATGGTAGTCTGGCAAAGAACGAGCTGCTTCGGATCTACGCAGTAGGCCATGGCCGACAGAGTCGACTGGCAAAAGCTTTACGATGCCAACGGCTTGGGAGCGTATTGGTCTCTTGCTGGTTGCGGGAAATCGTGCGGGGGCCGTGTGGTTTGCATGTACAATACCGGGTGCATTTTCGGGTGTACAGCAGTACCCGTGTTTCGAGGGATCGACTGCGAAAAGTGGCAGCTTGATTGCGGTTTGTGGTGCTGCGCACCGCATCATGGGCCATTCTTGCTTCTCTCTCGGCGCTCTGTTTGTACCGGTGTGGTGCTGGTGTCCCTCCCGTGTAAATCGATAAGGCTAACTTATTCATGCCCAGTTGGAGGTTTTGCGGCACGACAGAGGCATTTCCCGAGACTGTCGGTTATTTCGGAGCCTATGTGTATTCCACCTGAGAGTTTCCCCCCCTCCTCCGTTTGCTCCGTCTCGGCATTGTAGGGATGCCAGGTCAGTGATCTAGCGATCACGGCATGCGTCACACACACACTCACACTCTCTCTCCTTTTTCTTTGGGTGCCATGCGTGGTTTCCCTTGTTTTCAGGAGCAAGAGGAGGAAGATCGGAAGAAAAAGCTTAAGCAGGAGGAGGAGGACAAGAAAAAAGCCATAGAAGAGGCTAAGCTGGAGAAGGAACGAGTGGTCAGTCGATTTGCTTCCATGGCACCCCGAACTATGTGTGTATTCCAGCTCTGCTCCTACTCTTGACTGTTGGTTCTTTTGGAAAAAAGACTTGTGGTCGTGTGTGGTCTACTGCTTAGTTCATCACGGCTGCAGTACCTCTGTATTCTCTTGATCGTTCATCGCTTCCAAAGTTACCGCCGTGGAAGGGCATCGAACATACAGGAGTGTGCGATCAATGTTTTGAAGATCGATTGCTCCACAACCAAGAGGGTACTATCGAAGTCCGACCGACACGTGCAAGGAAATTTAGCCCTCGACGAGATCGATACGGAAGCAACCTGTTGGGCTAGACTAATCCACGTTCTCTATACCCCTTGCAAACAGCCGATAGACTTTGAAAAGGTTAAGACAACAAAGATGATGAATATAAAGACGCACGGTGATCATGGTTGCATCCGTAAGTGCTTTGATGATGATTTCACTCTCCTACGGCGATGCCTACCATGACCATGGTTCCATCGACAGCTGCTGCCTTTTGTGGTAATGTTAGTCGCGTGATAGTGCCTGATGCATGCAAGTGATGATCATGGTTCAATCGATTACTTGTAACCGTGGTGATAGTTATACTGTCGCCCGATATTGCCTCCTCCGATCTGTCTCTACCCCTCTAACGCCAAGAGTGCCTATAAGTGATGATCATGGTGCCATCGATAACTGCTACTGCTGTGTTGATCATTTTCGCGAGATTGTGCCTCTACTGATCTGCCTCCACCCCTCACAGGCGCATGCCAAGAGGGTGGCGGCGGAGAACAAGCGCTCCCGCCGGTACCAGCTCGGCGGAGGTTTCGGCGGGGGCCGGTCGAGGGCGGCGCGGCCCAAGATGGGCAACGCGCGGGGTAAGGTGATCAAGGCTTTCGTCGCGGACAGCGACAGTGAGGACGAGGACAGCGAGGAGGTGAGTTAGATGGTGGGCGAGTTGCGCTGCTGGAGATGGTTGTTGTGGTCTCGGATGAGATGTTTTTCGTTTGGGTCTAGCGGTGGTTGGTTTTGGTGGTCGTGTTGTCGTTGCCAGAAAAGTGATTCTTGCACCAAGGGCAAGGAAAACAGGGATCCACCAAGACTTTGCTTTTTTTTTTTGTTCTTCCAGAAACACGCGTGGCCGGTGTCCGCGGTAGTTCCGCCGGCGTTTCGTACAATAGACATGGCGGTTCAGCTGCGGCTTGAGCGTAAAGATAAGTAGCAGCGAAAGCAAGTGCTATTTTGGATATTTTCGCTACTCATTTTCGAGGCTCCACCAAGTCGTCGCCATCAATGGTCCACCACCTCACGTTCCAATCCATCTACCCCCCCTCCCCCCCATCCATCCTTCGGCCATCGCACCAAAGGACGACGGTTCTAAGGAACCTTCTTCCAAAACCGACAGCACTTCTGCATCCTCGTCTGCGGGTACTACGGGAGCAGTCGCAACGGGCACTCAATACGGCGGAGCAGCAGCAACTGCTGCTGCTGGTCAAGCTGCTGCAGCTGCGGCGGCGGCGGCGGCGGCGGCGGCAGCGGCAGCGGGTGGTCAAGTCGGGGTAGGGCTCGGAGCGGCGGTGGCTCTGTCCCAAGCGTCAGGCGGGTCGGACTTAGACGAGGAGACTAAGATCACCATCAGGCAGACGGCGGAGTGGTTCCACGCTAACCCGGACAAGAGCAAGGTGGGCGATGTGTACATTGTACACACTTGGTATGTTTTGTGGTGGGTGTTGTGCTGTTTCAACGTTTGTTGTGTTGTGTATCGTCGTGTCATGTTGTGTTGTGCTGCTCCATTCCCGTTCAAGACGGTTTCCCATCAGTGTCGAAAAAGGATTTTGGACTCAGGGCCAGTCAGGCCAATCCCCTACTGAAGCGATCCCCGAGGCTGTGAGCGTCCGTCGCTACCTATTCAACGAGACCTACGGTATGCATATAAGTATTGCTTCGACGATGCTGGCATGTGCTTGGGGGAAAGCAGTCTCACGCAGCCGTCGAACCGGTGTGTAGCGACAACGACGAAATTGCTCTGTTCTGAACTTTGTTACCCGCAACCTCGATGTTTTGTTGGCAATCCCCTGCGTATGTACATCCGATGCTTGAAACAACACAAGGTTATCATGGAGAAGAGCAGGGGGAATGCGCAGTTCAGCTTCCTGTTTGATGCGTCCTCGCCTGGGGGGCGCTTCTACAGACAGGTGCGGAATTTGTTTATGCACTTCCCCGGCTTTCAGCGCAATGGCCAGGCACAGAGAGAACGCGGGTTGGGGTGTGTGGCGGGAGGGAGGTGCTCCTGTACTATGGCAGGCTTTTGCGGCAGAGACGCGGCCGTATCGCAGCGCACACGTTTCTATGTTTACGGTTGAGGTCCTGGATGAAGCAGCAGTTTTTGCAGTCTGTTAGTGACTCTTCCTATCTAACGGCTTTTACGCCCTCTGATTGGTCCGGCGTTGGTTCCTAGCCTTGACCCTCTCCAGCGCCCTCTCGCCGTTCCGCATTCCGAGAACGCGGCGCAGCCGCGTTCTCGACCAGTTCGCGGCCGCTAGGCCGTGCTTTGGCCGTGGGTGAGGGTTAGGGTTAGGGTTCGGGTAAATGTGGGGTGAGGAACCTAGCCTTGCAAAGTGCAACATCGGTTAGTCCTAAAGATCACTAACAGAGTGTAAATAGACCTCGGACGAAGTCAGTTATTATGATGCCTCCTGTCTTTGCGAAAACACACCTTCTTTTTTTTTCACTTGCAGGTTTTGGACGAAATCAAGACCGAGGAGGAGGTGAAGCGGGTATGCAGCGGCTTCGGGGAGGCTAACGCCTCCGACTACGGTCCAACTCCCCAGGACGCCGGTAACGTCTACGGCCCGGGAGCCGGCCTCGCCGCCGCTGCCGCAGGCGGCGGCGGCGGCGCGGGAGGGGGTGGGGCTGCGGGCGGAGCAACCCCTTCGTGGGCGGCCACCAGCGTGGCGAAACCCGTCGCGACGGCCGCGGCGTTTGGGAAGGGGGGGGACGGGGGGGCGCCGGGGGGGAACGCGGCGCAGATCGTTGCGCAGATCTCTGCACAGGTGACTGACTGCTCTCGCGCGTTTAGGATTTCATGTGTCTTGCTGCACGGGAAGATGTATGCAATCAATCACCGAAAGACTAGAAACCCCTTCAAGATATTTCCCAATTCGGAGGCGGGCCGAGTGCTATCCTTAGCAGAAGCTTGCTTCTTTTTTTGTTCGTTTTTGTCAACAAACGCGAAACGCCTGGGGCGAAACGAACAACCTGTCCTTCTGCTGTCGCTACGGACCGAAACCGCAAGTCTTGCGCCTTGCTGCAGTAACGGCGGCCATCGTCCCCGAAATCCAATGCACTGCGCTATCTTGAGATGGGTCTCTCACGGACGCGTCACGTTGTCGCTGAATCTTGACGTTCCGCCCTTATTCCCCCCCTCCCCGGTATCAGGTGGCAATGCGCTCGGCCTCCACATACGGCCCCGCGCCGGTCGCGACCGCACGCCCTCGAAAGAATCGCTGGGGGGCGGGGGCGGGCGGAGCGGCTGCGCCGGCGCCGGCACCGGCAGCAGCGGTCGATGGAGCGGGCCGTGGCGGTCTCGGGTTCGGGGGGGCCGGAAACGGCGTTGACGCGGCGTCCTCGGCGGCGGCGGCGGGGCTGGTTGCGGCGGCGGCGGCGGCTTCGAGCGCGGGGAAGAGTGTTGTCGCCGCTGGCGGCGGTGCGGACGGCGTGGGGCTGGGCAAGCGCAGCCGAGGCTTCAGCGAGGGGGGTGCGTGGGCTTATCTTGGTGTGGTTGTTGGTTGTTGGATGTTCCTGTTGGTGGGAAAGATGGACGCCCCGTGTTGGTCTGCTCAAGCGGTTAGCGTGTATACCTCAGCCGGGATTCAGCGACGGAGGAGCGTTGTTTTTTTCGGTGTAGATACTAGAGAAAAATAGTAGTTTGCGGTGCCCGAAGATGTGTTGGTCGGTAGTTAGTGTATGGCTGCAGATGAAGTGGTGGGTGCGCTTGAGGTGAAGCACTCGACGTGGAGAGGGGAATCGCGCCTCGCGGAAATTTTGCACAGCTCTTGGGTGTTGACTGCGCGACCTCGTCCGCTACTGGAAGACAGAGGACGTTGTTTCTCAAGTTTCTTGTCGACACCGCCGTTACGCGTGACCGCCGGCGGCCCTAGGATACCACCCAAATGTTCTCGTTTTGGTCGTGGGCGGTGTCGCGGCACTCCTATGCATAGGCGTTTACTTTAGAAGCTCTAAAGTTGCGTGATATGAAGTGCTGCTGCTCTCGTCGGAAGGACGGAAGAATTCCACAAGAGCGTCGCAGGCTATTCCAGCGGGGGCACCGCAGAGTGTCCCCTTTTCCAGCCCAGACCACTTAGAAATACGGGGGGAGAGAGAGAGAGATGCGTACCGTCCTACTTATTGTGGAAACAATGCTCCCTTCTCTCGAGTACGCGCGGTCAGTGGCCTAACAACTATGGCATGCAAAACATAAGAGTACCCCACCCCCCCCCGCATCTGAACCGCAAAATTCATGAGTACACACACACACACACACCCACACCCCGGATCTGAACCGCAAAAATAACAGATTCCGACAGACCCCGTCGCGACGCGAAGAGCGCGGGGCTTGCCCTGCCGGAGACGATGGACGCTGACCAAGAGGAGCAGCTCCGGCAGCAGAAGGAGATGCAGCGACTGGAGGCGAGAGTGAGGGAAGCCGCGGCTCGTCAGGCCATGCCGGGGGCCGGGGTGGCGGCGGCGGCGGCGGCGGCCGGCGGGAAGCCGGAGGGGGAGGCCGAGAGGCGCATGCGGGAGCTTTACGAGGAGAGGCTGAGGGAGTACGGGGATCTGGCCACGGGGGACGAGAAGGAGGAGGAGGAGAGGTGCGAGGGACGAGAGCGTCCGATACCTGCCTATCTGTTTTGTGCGCGTGTGTGTGTTTATGTCTTCACTTGGAGTAAGTTGTAGTTTAGCATCGACAGCGCTGGTCGGCTGACCCATGAAATATCGTGTGTCCACCGATTATCCCCATCGAGTTGCGTTGCGAGAGAAATCGGTGCCTGCCTGCCTGCCTTGTTTGTGTGTTTATCCACCGATTACCCGCACCGATTTTTCCCGTCTGAAACGTGCGCGCGAGCACATGATTTTGTACGGGTCGTGCCAAGAGACAAGTGGCGATGTTTGGACACGCCGTGAAAATCGATCTCCCTTCCCCTTGGGCAAGGCGGAAGGAAAATGACAAAATGACGACGCTCAGAAGCACGAGGAAACCACTGCTTGCTCCTGTTGTTGTTGTTGTTGATGTTGTTGTTCTTAACGTTCACTGCTCCTTCACCTCAAGCCTATTAGCGGTCAGTTCGATGCAAAGCCGTTGTCATGATGTCGACGCTTGCACGTGATTTCAAGCAGCACATCCGACCTATGTCGTTTTTAGGATGTCGACGCTATCAGTTCGGCGCCTCACGTGATGTCAATACAACGTTAACAGGAACATGCATGTGTTGTTTTTTGGGATGTCGACTATACGAGTTCGGGGCCTCATGTGATGTCAAAACACCGTTAACAGGGACACAGTGGAAGACGCCGAAGCTACCGGAGGCGTAATCGACGGGGGCACGTGGGAACACCGCAAGAGGGCCAAGGAGATGCTCAAGACGGCGGAGGGCGCGCTTAACGTCACCCTGCAGGCCAAGGGCGCGCATCACATGGGCCAGTACCTGCCGAAAGATGTGAGTAGACGCCAAAATCGCGGGGTACGAAGCCGACTAGCTCGCAGTTCACGTGTTCTTTGGTGGGGGTGGACCTGGATACGCTCTGGGAAATTGAGGCAAGGGGTGGGTTCTGTTGTGTTTGTTGCTAGAGAACCGAAATCAAACCGTTGGGCCAGTCAGCGTCCGCCCGTTGATGCTCCCATGAGCGGCCTGGGAGGGCGGAAGCGCGCACGCTTCGGGACGTGCATTGGTGCGTTATTTTGCGTGGTTTTGAGGACAAGGGGAGGGCGAAGGTAGGGTCGCGGACTTCCGCGTCCTGTGGTTCTACAGGGAAAAGCTCCTGCCGTCACCCGGGGCACGGTAGTCCACCTCCTTGCCTTCGGTACCTCGTTGTTTCCTTCAACCTAAGCGTTGTACTTGTAGGTCGGTACAGGCGAACGCACCCCTCCCCGGTCCACGCCCGCTGCGGGCATAATTCCTTGAAAATGTGCACGCGCAGGACACATCGTGTGCTAGCTCACTTATGTCGTACATATCACCTCGGAGCAAGCTTGCTCAGATCACCTTATGTCCTACCGGTCACCAAGGAGCAAACTTACTCAGATACAGCCATGTCCTACCGATCACGAGGGACATACTCTTGGAGAGAGCTAGCTCGACATGTAGGGGTCTGATGTGTCTAACATTCGTGTGAAATTGTGCGCGTTTCGCAGGAACTGGAGCGGTTCCTCAAGAAGTCGGGCAAGGCTGCGAAGGGCGAGGAAGCCGAGGCCGAGGAAGACTTCGAGAAGAACAAGCTGGCGGAGGACAACATCGGCTTCCAGATGCTCAAGAAGGCCGGTTGGACGGAGGGGAAGGGGCTGGGCAAGGAGGGGGAAGGCGCCGCGGTGCCGGTTAATATGGCGGCCGGCGCGGACGGGGCGGGCGTCGGGGTGAAGGAGACCCACGAGGTGACGGAGGGGGACAACGAGTTCGAGCAGTACCGGAAGCGGATGATGCTCGCTTACCGCTTCCGCCCGAACCCTCTCAACAACCCTCGGCGGTCTTACTACTGACGGTATTACTACTGACGGTCTTACTACTGACGGGCTAGGGGAGGGGGGAGGTGACCCGCAGAATTTGAAAGGTTTAGTTGCGATGTAAACGCAGGCCGAATTCGTTTAGACCATTGACGGGCGACGTACATGCGGGTTCCGGGGGGGGGGGTAGAAGGGCGCACGTTTCGGCTGCGGGGGACCCGGCTAGACATTTTTTGTTGCCTGTTTTATCTTGAACGAGGATTCGTTGATCCACTCGTCCGACGCCGTGTTTCGTTTGTGTGTCCACTAACCCTCCTGCAAATGACGCACACGTTGCTAGTTTGTACCGCCGGAGTTGGGCGAGGTTCGGTCTGTTTGTGTAGTGGCCTAGGGACAAAGGGTCTGATCCGGAGAAGAGGCGTTGATTGGGTATTCATGGCGTGGACATGGGCTCTTTTGTGAATCTTGGACAGGTTTGGTAAATGGAGACCGTCGTTGCTTTCGACGTTTCCGGACTGGACTGAGTAGGAGAATAAGGGGAAACGTGATTGATGGTGTTGACACACACACAGAAAACTAGACAGCAGTGGTTAGTGCTGTTGTGCCTCGTTGATGGGCCTTTGCGGCTACCAATTAGGGGCCGCGTGGCGCATCTCCAAGCCCTGCATCGATCGGGATTGGTGGTTTGGCGTGCGCCCGACATGCGCCCAAATCACACAGCAGGGCAGCCTTTGGCAGGAGAAGCACGAAGTCTACTTTGCTCAACATCTACAGTAGCATGCTCTGTTGAGAAGATTGTTTGAAAGATTTTTTGAAAGATTTTGGTTGGATGGCATGAAGCGCATGACTAAAAGAGATAGAGAGATAGCTGTGCGGGAAAAGAGAGAGAGGAAAGGTGCCTGCAGCTTTCTGATTGGCCAATCGTTTCAACGAATCGTTCCAAGGAATGTACAAAAAATCCGTGATCGACCGATGACGTCATCCACGGTCGAGAAGTCCCTATGTTTCGGTGAGATTCGTTCGTCTACGAGACCGATACGGTCTCTCTAGAGGTCTCACAGGACGTTAAAAAAAAAAGGTGAATACCACGTTCACTCCGAAGATCCCAACCACGCACTTTTCTCACCCCCGATCGCCTGGTTCTGGAAAAATTTGCTGACTTGGCTTCAGTACGAAAAGTGTCCCCACGTGTTTTGGAGAAAAATTTCATACTGACACCAGGTCACCCTTTGTCTGGCAAGGAGCTCAGATTCTTCGGAGGGAATGTAGCCCCTCGGTCAATGGCTGACAAACATGTTGGACTTTTTTTGTTTTGCCTTACTGTAGCGTGAGCTTATCGCTTCTGGGGCTGCCTGAGCTTGTTGGTAGTGCTGTCCAAGTCACTCTTCCTGCTGACGTTGGCTCTCTCCATGAAGCTTTGGTTGAGAGCGATGATTGATTGCAAGGGATCGACAACATCCTCACTCCGAATACCGCTTTGTTTGGTGCGAATACGAGAGCTTCATAGAGGGTGTACAACAGGTTACGCTGTAGGAAGGAATTTAAACGTAAAAGTTGGACGTGGTGATCGGAAGTCCCCGGTCTTAATTACGGCGGAAGTGCTCGGTTGTGAACGAACGTGAAAGGCATCAAGGACGATCATCAGTCAGTGTAGGCAGTGGGCGGTGTGATCAAACGCTTTGCCAACACGTCAAAACCAGTATACATACAAGCATACAGTATTTTTTCACGTGACCGCCGAACGCAAAAAATATCAAAGGAAGGGGGGAAGCCCTCCTCCTTCGTCTCTCAGCGTCCACACGCTGCTAGACGCCCACGTGTGGAGAAATACAAAAGTATACTTCACCCGAACCGCCAGAAAAATGTCGCGAGCCAACGTAAAGAAAGATCCACCAAACACCCGACTTCGTTGACTTAGGAACAACGACCAGAAACACCCAACCAACCAAGGAAACACCCTGCCTGCCAAAACATCTCCACTTTCGGAATTCTAAGAACAGTGAATACAAACTAAACTTATTTGAATGGAACAGTTAGTTGCAATGAGCTCGCCTATTTACATACCAATGAATGACATTATTCTTTACCTTACACGCAACAACATCATCTCCGCGCATCCTATTCTACGCGAATGAGCTCGTTCCCAGCAATCAAACAAAGTAGGGGAGTACCTCCCTCTGTTGATGATCCGTTCAAAGCTACACTGTGTGTTGGTATTTCAGGGCAACTATCGTACTTCTTCACGCGACCCTCCATTTCCTACAATCCAAAACCCGAAGACGCATTCATTTATCTCTCTCTTTGGAATCTCCACTACACGCGCCAAACATCGGTTATTATCTGCTTTACCATTTTCCAGCTCAAACATTTTCTTCCATCTACTGCTGTACAATAGTTGTGCACCCTCGTCATTCTCGTTCACTCCACAGTCAATAACATTCTCTCACAAAGTAGATACATATGAAGGCAACGTATATATGTAGGGATCCCCCCCCCCTCTCTATCCACATGAAGCTACCAGTAGTAGCCTGTTTGGGAATAGTCTATACAGACTAGTCGACATTTGGGCAAACGGGAATAAGTAGATATTTCTATTTGTGTGCGTCAGCAATGATGGGGCGAAAACACACAATACACTCACTCGTCTTTTCATTGTTTGGGCGGTTAACGCGGTCGATGCCAATTCGAAACACACACAGACACGAACCACCGGGTGCAAAGTAACAGCTTCGGTACATAGATACGTGTAATTTTCTTTGTTTCCTGCGTTTATTTCTGTCGTTTTTCCGGATAGCAGTCAAAGTTCCCCTCATGCCGTCCCCTCACGAGGTCCCAGATGATGGCCTTTAGAAGCGCTTTTTTTCCGTTTCCAGCCGCACTGAGACTGAGGTCTTCTAGTTGGTCAGCTGGTTAGCCCAGTCCGTGCTAACTCCAAACATGCTAGCGGAAAACACAAGCCTTGGAAGATACGTGCCATTTTTCTTCATCTGCTACTCTTCTTGTCTGTCTCTGTTGTTGTTCTCTTCACATTTAATACCGTTCCGATCTCTCTATCCAGTACCTCCATCCGATCAAACACTTGATTGACCGGTCGATTCCCTCCCTTGGTCACAGGCTACTTTACCTAAACTTTACCTAAAAAATGGATACTCAAATTAAATGATTCGGAGAATAACCTAGCCAGTCCCATGACGTCCTCCCGGATCATCGGGCTTAGAAGCCCTTTTCCGTTTTCAGCCGCACTGAGACTGACGTCTTGCAAAAATCAGCCGGTGAGCGCTTTCGAGGCTGCTTCAAAATAAACACGCACCACGCGCCCGCATGGGCACACTGAAACGCGGGCGATAGGCTTCAAAAAATGGAACACTTGAGGGCGACGTAGTGGACGACCCTCCACACAAGGGAGAACCCCGCCAACGCGCAGCACCACGCCACAACGCTCACGTCATTGAAGTTTGTCCCACCGTGGCTGAGCGAGTCTAGCACCTGCCCAGCGCGTGTGTGTCCGGTCGGTTGGCACGGAAGTGGCAACAGGGTGTCGTAGAGCACGCACGAGACCACGGGAAACAACCACACAACAACAGTTTCAGGCAAGATTCCAGCGCGTATTGTAGTCAAATGTTTGCTAATAGTTCAACAGATCAACTACCAGCTCGAGACGAGCATGCTCGGAGCGGTTGTCGTGTTGAAGTCTTTACAACGAGGGTTTGGCGGAAACATGCGGGATATTGGACACACTCGCGCCTGTATTTCGTCTTCACCGCTGTACGTGGACAAAAACGATACAGGCTCCAATTCGTGCTCGCCTGCTCTCCGGTCCTTCCGTAGCAAGTGACGCACGAATCAAACCCTCCGTAGGTCTGGCCGTCGAAGACGATCTTCACCATAGCCTCCCACGAGTACCTGCGGCGTACCGCGTACACCAACCGGATATTTTCGGGCGTGTGCTCCCTTAATGCACATGTAGGAGAGTTGGGGACCTGGTGCCTAAAACGTTTCGCGAGTGCTCGGTACCATGTCAAGGAGGAGGGCCGGGGAGCGCCCCGTAAAGGTGGGTAGGAATATTCCGCCACCCGCCCCCCCAAGTCGAAACGCCTTCAGAAGATCCTACGTTTACGGCGATCGTTCGCACCGGAGAGGAGATATCCAGTACAGCCACAGCCAACCGTCGGGTGTGTTGTTGGGGTCGACGAAGAACCTGTGGTGGACACAGATAGATCGGGTTTGGGCGAAAGGACGGGAAATGTTTGTGAACGTGGGTACGTTTGGGAGTGTGAGGATGTGCCAAGCGCAAGAGGGGTGAACAGCGAATCAATATCAACCAGGAAGCACGATTGTAGACGACTTCGCATCATACAGAACGCGCCACCACTTAAGAACCGCTTATTTAGCTTGAGGCTCGACGCTTAGTGGTTGCTTCCAACCGAGCACATGTTCTCATTAGCCAAGTTCTTATTTGGAGCAGGCTTCCACCTATCTATTATAAACGGGGTTCTTGTTCTTATTTCTGTGTAAACCGATTGCCCTATGCAGAGGACACAGGTCTTTCCGGGTGGAAATCATCACGAGACACTACTGATGCAAGTGTACGATACAGTCGAATAATCCCCCGCTAGACGGCCATACCGCATGTATGTAAGTACGGTATGGGAGAGGAGAGGTTGCCGAGAACAGCTTAGGAGGCGAAGTGGGCAAACAAGAAGAATGGGTGTACCAACCTACGGAGCGTGGGTTAATGTTGTAGATGACGCATGGAAGGGGTTCGAAATTGGCGAAGGCGATACACTGGAACGCAAGGTCTAGAGGACACAAGGAGAAGATATCTGTTGCTTTTGCCGAGAGAGAAGAACATCACCAAACCAAAGAAACCAAGGATAAGGAGGGTCTGCATGCGAACGTAATGTTGAAAGAAGGAATAGATTTAAGGGGTACCTTCTTCATGGACCAATTCATGTAGGGACAAAGCTGAAAGTCAAATTTAGGGCTGGGGACATTTGCCTTCGAGAACGTAGACGAAGACTTGGGAACATAGACGATGAAGACCACAATTCTACATGCGAATGCGGCTCCGAGTGCGAAGACCATGTTCATGTAGTTGCGGAATGTCCGTTGTACAAGAAGGAGAGGGAAACGCACAAGGGTGAGCTGGGAAAAGTACAAGGAAAAGGTGCGAGACATGTTTGAGGCATGGAATAGTCAGGAGAAGACGGTAGCTGTACTGGGGCATAGGAAATGGGTTGAAAAGGCGTGAACTGATATCGATAGGATAGATAGACTAAGGAAAACATTTTTGAGCCACCTTTTTGGGAAAGTAGGATCGAACGATTGTCCATCGGTGATCGTTCCTGTGGCAACAATGCTGCGTCCTGTCGAGGACGCGTGGTCAATGGTCTAACCGCTAAGGCATAGAAAATATGAGAGAGAGAGAGAGAGAGAGAGTACGCCCCCCCTTCAGACCCAACTCCCACGATCGGGAAGAGGCGTAAAAGGAAGCTAAATGGCAAGAAGTACCATCCATATGGTTTACGATATGGGAGAGGAGAGGTTACCGAGAGAAGCTCGGGAGGCGAAGAGGACAAACAAGATTAGGGGTAACAACCCAGGGAGTGGGTTAAGGTTGTGGATGACGTATTGAATAGTTCAAAATTGATGAGGTTGATACATTGGAAACGAACGGTAGGTATCGGGTTCATTGGAAACGAACGTTATAGGTCTACAGGGGTTCGAGAACAAAAAATCTGCTACTTTGCCGAGAGAGAACACAATCTAACAAAAGGATCCAAGGATAAGGAGGGTCTAGATGTGTACGGATGTTGAAAGAAGGAATAGGTACCTACACGGACCAATGGATGAAGGAACAAACCCGAAGATGAAAATTAGGACTGGGGACAACGGCCTTAGAGAACGTTGCCGAAGATTCGGGAAGGAAGACAATGAAGACGACAAGTTCAAATGTGCATGCGGCTCCGAGTGCGAAGACCGGGTTCATGTCGTTGGGAAACGTCCGTATTGGGCGATAAGGGTATTGAAATGTACATGACTGAATTGGACACATGGAAGGAAAGCTACAGGGATATGCTTGAGGCATGGAATAGCCAGGAGAAGACGGTAGCTGTACTGGGGCATAGCAAGTGGGTTGAAAGGCGGGAAGTGGTATCGAGTTAGACTAGGGAAGACATTATTGAGTCACCTTTGGCAAAGTACTAAGAAGTATATAGGAAGGAATGATTGACCATCGGTGATCTGTCCTGTGGGCACAATTATGCGTCCAGACGAGGACGTGTGGTCAATGGTCTAACCTCTAAGGCATGCAAAACATGAGAGTACGCCCCCCCCCTCCAAGCGTCAGGCGTACAATCATTTTATCACGAGGGCCTCTTCCCCTCCCCGCCTCAAATCTGAAACAAAGTGCTGTTTGGGTCACCCCCAACCGTCCTGAGTTCTCATCTTGCAGCCGCCGCGTTTTGGGGCTCCGTTCTTACTTGTGTGCGCATTGGTACACCATGAGGGCGGGTTCTTGTTCTTAATGCCACGTCGGAACTGAGCACCTGTTCTTATGACCAGGTTCTTATATTTTGGATTATTTGAGGCTCAAGTTCTTAACTCCTAAGTTCTTAAGCGGTGGCGCGTTCTGTATGGACAAGGTGCAAAGTGCTCCATGGAATCAACAAAAACTGAGCTCAAGGTGATTCCTGGTGCGCAGATCACTGGAACCGCTTGCCGAGAGGCGGAGGTCATACAGCGAATGTTGATAATTTTTCATGACTTCGTTCAGTGCGTTAGGCACGACGCACCCGTGGACATTTCTTTGTTCCCACCCACCCGACCCCGGTGGGAATGGTTGTTTTGGGGTCCTACAAAAAACGGAAGTCCTCCCGTCAGGACCACGTATCCGCAATAGGGAGGGGATTTACAGATGGGAACCACTCCAATCACAAAATTGTTAATAGTACGGCGTATTCACGCCCTTTTGGCCGGCGGAGGTGGTAGTGGTGGAGGAGGAGGAGGAGGTGGAGGAAGAGGAAGAGGAGAGGGGGGAGGAGGAGAAGGAGGAGGTGGAGAAGGTGGAGAGGGTGGAGGAGGTGGAGTTGCCACCGACAAGCAGGAGCAGCAACTGGTTCCGCAACATCTACACCAGGTCTCAACGGACGATCAAGCCGGCACGGCGAATGATCTTCCGCCCAGTTCTTCTAAGAAACGTGAAGATTGCCGAAGGAAACACGGTCACAGTCAGTCAACGTATTTCCCACTCACCCGTTGAACATGTAGAAAATCGAGAGAAAGCTGGCGAAGATGGCGATCCCGAGGATGAAGCTCTGGCGCCCCAAGAAAACGATGGATATCGAGGCGCGAGAGGTGGAACGAGCGGGTCAGACTTCTGACAATGAGCCCTGAGGCACAGCCGTCGAGCCGCGATTTTCCGCTCGTTTTCACTACAAGTATTGTTTTAGAATCGTTACCGAACTCTCGACAATATGGGGTGTACCATGAGCTCCCACACCCTCCCTAATGCTTTTTGTCTTTTATGACCGCACCCCGGCAATCGAGGACTTGCATGAATGCGCCCATCCATGTGGTCACGCTGGGGAGCACGTAAACCGTAGAGAGATAGAAGAGGGAAAGGGATGGCCTTCAAAACAACCCCAAGAAGGGCAAATGGAAGGGGTGAAAGATGGACGTAAGCTTATATATGCGGCACCGACGGCCGGCTTTCTACATGTAGGAGAATTGGAGGCTTCCCCGTAACAGGCTAAGCAAACCACTGCAAGCACGAACCGGCCATGTACACAACAAGACACAAGGAGGCCGGGCATGATCGAGTATATCTACATATATCCCGGTACCAGAATACACGGAAACACGCGCTTGTCTCCTGGAGTGTGTACGAAACGGCCCCGCACGCCTTGCCAACGGTCGAACAACGAACGAAACCGACGGGTGAGTATTTCCCCGCAATATGGCTACCCAACCTCTATATACGTTAGACTTGTGCGGACGTTAGACTTGTCCGGAATCGCACATTCAGCCATTGGAATGCTTTTCACTTTCCCACTGGTTCATTTGCGCTCGTTTGGTTCACTCAAACAGAAAACGAGTACGGGTTTCACCTTAACAAGGACTCCAACAAGCTGGGCCAGGCTTTCGACGACGAACAGCAAGAGAAACATCACCATGACGAACTGGAGATACCTGACCAATCGAAATTGACGGCGGGAAACCCCAGGAACGGGAGCAAAGAGACAGCAGCAATTTTTTTCCTGGTTTGGAGGGCACGCCCTCACAATCTCCGCCACGTGCACACGCCCAGTTGAGCTCAGAGCAAGGAAATCAGGACACTTCAAGGTAGAGGTAGGTTTGCCGGCCTCGGCTTGTGTCGACAGATAAGGAGCGTCATCACGGCCTCGGAAGCCAGCTCTTCGTTTTCCACACACACTCCCGGCCACCGCACATTCTTGGTGTGAGTGGATCGCCTTCGTGAGGATAAAAGAGATAATCTACCAGCCTGAATTTAGAGAGGGGGGGGTTGTGTCCCTATCCCTAACCATAACCCTAACCCCCCACTCCGTAACCCTTACTAAAACCAAGCTTAGATTCCTGGGGATGGCTATCGGTATCAGTTTGCACGGCCGCCCGTCTCCTTCACCTCGAGACATGAACAGCCCATGTGCACCATACCTCACGGGGTCGTCGTTCATGTCAGTGATCCAGTAAACGGGCGTGCTGCAGCAGAATGCGATCAGGAGCACGAAGGGTGCCTGGACGACCGCGTTGGCGATGCAGAAGCTCGCCACCGCGTACTGCCCGTGCTGTTGGGGTAACGCGACAAGGGTGCGACGTAGGGGAAGCGTTGGATCCAATACGTATTTGTTTTGCAGGCTCCGGGGGCTGTGACATGAGATAACCGACACTTCAAACCCATCGTTATTATTTCTCATGTTTCCTCCACCGAAATAACTCAATGGATCTCTCCCCCATTGCCCTTACGTCCGGGAGTAAGTATGTACGCGTCTCTGGCAGTTTGTCTACGTATCCACGCATGCATACCACAAAATTCCAAAGAGGAAGCCAACTGAGTGTCCTCCACGCGCACACACGGGACTCGGATCATCGCGTGACACTTCCGGCGCACTCAACGTATTCCCCCAGGACCACAAGATCGCAATGCCCCGCCCCGCCAGTCCGAATAAAAAATCAGAGCAACTCTATACATGCCTGCACTTCTTTCACGACCGCTTCCTTCTCAAGCGCGAAGACGGGAATGGCCGCCAAGTCCATGTCTGATGAACAAACGAGGATGGAATGGTAACAATTGTTTTTTGGGGGGACGAAATGCGCGAACAACAGCAACGCGGTTTATGGGAGCGGATACAAGCGATGGGGAGCATACTGATGAAAACGTCAAACATGCCGGCTTTGGTTTTTGAGCATGGCCATCAGCAGCAGCCAGAGGACACACCGAGTAGTAACGCTATGGTCAGCTATCGGCGCCAAATAGCCGCTCTGTGTTCACAAGTATACTTTGAAGCCTCGGACACTCTATGCTTCTTTACTAGCAGAAGTCCTTACAACGAGCACATCTGAAGTAAGTATGCTTTTAGTTTTTATGTCCCAAATTTGATTTAACTTTTATTGTGTTTTTTCGCCCTAAATCACCCATGCGGCTTTGTTGCGGATGACAACACACATATGCTGAGGCCAATGCCCGTACATCGTAAAGCGCATGCTTCCGTCGCCCTTACTGGCGAGATGGCGGTGGGACACGTCCGTAGAGACGCGAAAAGATTGACATTTATTTCCCTGGTTTTGTGGATCATCCTTGTTTGACCTTCAGAAGTACGATCTCACACTCTATCCACACACTACCAGCACAAGTCGCTACAAGTTGGGTCAGGGATGGGAAACCACCTCTTGTTGCGGGTTGGATGCCATCGCCTGCTGCCAATTTTACATCAACATTCAACCAATCAACCACTTCTGCGCATCATAATTGTAGCGAAACGATCGTCGCAGCAGTTCCACCGCAGTAGTTCCACCGCAAACGTGAAATGATAACAGTTGGCGCGCCACCGACTGTTGTCGCCTTTCCTCCTCTTATTAACGTGTACCTTTCGGCTTGCCTCCCTCACAATGACTCCAAGAACTAAAATCGACAGATGCAATGAATGAGCTACAGTCAGTGTAGATGACGCGAGGGGGGAATGCCACTAAGACCTCTCGGCGAAACGCGACGGCTTCCAATGCTTATACGACGATACCGCCCACTGGTTTACTTTCAAACCGATCTACCTATACGCCAAGACGGTTGTGTGATCCCGGCGGCCGTCCCGCCCCAGGGGCAGGAGGCCGCCATACCCTAGTTTACCAAATGCGAGAAATGGTGAGTGCCAAGACAAGATCGTTTCGCAAGCGGAAAAATCAATATCGTAACATAGCACAAAGCCGTCGAAGACGATTGATGGGCAGAGCCTCGACTAGTCGACGAGTTAACGTCTACGAATGCTATCGGGGCCAATGCCGCTTTCGGTATGGTTGGGCGAGTTTACTGAGCTAAAGGCAGTGTATTGTTTTCAGTCCGCCAGAAAACACAGAAAAACAAGTTTGGCAGGCCCAAGCCCAGAGAAAGAGATGCACGCGAACATGGACACAGAAAAACGAAAAATGCTGAAACAAACACCCTGCTCAGGGAACCGATAGCGATGACCATCACGAGAGTACACGTACGTTTGAACCGCAAGCAAGGACCAACACTCACACGAGTTGAAGGCGTTGATCCAGATGATTAGGTTCGCCCAGTTGAGGATGTCCTCCTGCGTGTTTTCCAGCCGGTAGTATCTGCTCGGAGGGTGGGGTTGGCACTCATGCATGTTCAAGCCAACACATGCAATACTGTGGTACGTACATGAGGATTGTCATCGTTACGGCTCGAAGCAAATGCTAGGTTGACGACAGCGAATTCGCCGGCCATTCCCCGAACGCAAACACGTGGGCTTCTCAGCCTTTTTCCCGAGGATATTCCGCGGCCGCGGAGTGATCTGCCTCACCCAACCAAGGCTTCGGGCGTTGTTATCATAACTCGAGGTCATCCCCCTAACCAACTAGGCCAACTATGTATGTAGAGGACTCCACGCCGTCAAGCTGAAGTCTCCATGGGTATGGCACTCACACGCTGCCAAGGAAGAAGGACATGAACACGTACAGCACCAGCCTTGCCGAAGGGCAGCGTGGGAGTGTACAGCGCGGGAGGATAGGGCATGAGAGCGGCAGCGGGGGAGGGCGGCGCGAGGGACGGGAGGCAGCATGGCGGTCAAGGTTTCAATTGGGAAATACTTGTCAGTTCGTTCCACGCGACAATGGATACGTCTTGTCCCTAGCGGCCAAGCGCCATAGTGAACTGTAGCCTGTACGCCATCGTTCACAAAAGTCTGCACGCAAGAAAACACGCCATCCGAGTTCGGTTTCGATGCGCTCTCCTGAGAAGATCGTCGGCGGAAGTCCAAAACAGGTTTCGGGCACCGCTTGTCCTTGAATCCTGAAGGGTGCCACGCCGGAAGGCAAGAAAACACACAAAATCTTTGTTCACTCCCGGCTGGTTCACACCGAAGAGTGACAAGAGGAGCGCAAGCATTGTTTTCTAGCTAATGGGCGTTTTGCTATCCAAACAACTACACCGAAGAGTCCTCAGCACGACTACGTACCTCGACGGATGGGCAGCGAGGCCTCTCCTGAGCTGTGGGTCCCTCGATAGACCTCCAACAGTGAACCCCGCGTTCGTTGAGCTCATAGCAACGATTCGGATCGTCCCTACACTGTAAACCTACGTTATCGTTTCAGTAGAATGGTTTGCGGAGATACATCGTTCCCCGTTACTCATACTCGAGTAAGACTCACTGACGCGATTGTACAGCAGCATTGGTGTGCATTCTCTATGGTGTGCATCTCTGACGTATCCGCCGGGGTCACACAGGAAGAACGTCTACAGGATCCGTATTCAGTTCATCAATGCAACACAACAGATTTCGTCCGTCATCGAGGCACACACCTTAGGGCATAGACGGCGGGGTCCCTCAGGCTGTTCATTGAGGTCCTGACGACCAGCGCGCGGAGCTGCAGGAAAGATGAGAGCCAGCCGGCCTTCGATCCCTCTGCCAATGGCGGAGAGACGGGTGCACAAAGACGGGTATCTAACGCTCGACACGCCGGTGTCTCCTTCCATGCATCGGCCAGCCGCTGCACGGCTTTTGTGTCGCTGAAGTGGGAGTTGGTGATCTGGTCAGTTAGGTGTGGAGTTCAATAGATGGGAGGATCGGAAACGAAGGGGAGAGGGATATTGTGGCTGGAACGATGTTGAGGTCGGGATGTAGTAAATAAAGGGTTTCGCGCTGTGTGTACGAAGCGAACTCTCTACGTAGGTATTGAGGAGAAAAGGGGCGGCTTTCCACAAGAGTCTCGTGTCTCACTTGACTGCATAGAGCACCCTGCCTGAAAATGCGATCCGATGTACTGGTAATACTATAAGCTATATAAAGACTAAGGTAGAAGTGCCGGTGTCTGTGACAAGTCAAGGTCGGGCTTTCCCCGGACATGTTAGAGCAAGAATCTTTCTGAAGAGATGCGCATTCGGCAACCTGTGCGTTTGTCAATGCCGCAACAGGCCATACGACGTACGGAACTGGGAGGAGCACAGCCCAGGACGGCCGTAGAGTAACTCTAGAATAGGAGGTATGTCTCGATGGTCTTTAAAGGGCTACCTCTAGATACTGAATTCTCAATGGTGCTTTAGAGGTACCTCGAGAAGGTAGTCTGCCGGGTTGACGAGACCTTTCGGCTCGTGGCCCAAGCGCGCGAAGTGGGCGAGACTGTCCACCGCCGGCCCGAAGTAGGCCGTCTGCCCCATCGTCAACAGCATCACCTGCCTCAGCAACGAGATCATCGCAAAGGCATACAACAGTAGCAGGTTTGTGGCGCTCCGTAGTTACACCACGTTGTTCGTCGTGGGTAGGACAAGGACGATAGACACGCCACGAGCTACGGAAGGCCCCACCATGTCGCGCGAGGCTCGTTCTTACTTTCTCTGTGGGGCAACCCAAAGGCAACTGAGCTACGTTGTAGATTCATGAATGAGTACTCTTGTTATTTTGAGCAAGTTTCAAATCTTATCGTCTCTGAGCCTCAAGTTCTTAGCTCCCAGATCCTGAGGTGATGGCACATACTGTAGACTTCCGAGAAACGACGTATCTTGGTGCTTTTGTTTTCTCGGGGACCGTGCCTAAGCATAAATCCGAGACGGATCAAACCGGAGCGAGGATCGATCCGCCTCAACATCGCGAAAAACATCATCCATGCTTGCCTTTGTAGCCCCAAACGTTTAGAAACTGTTTTTTTGTTCAGCCTTTGACGGTATTCCCAAGCCCTCGAAGGCCTGCTTTGTGTTGTCACCTGGTCGAAACTGTTGAACACGCGGCTGGACGGTTGGTGCACGCTGGTGATGATAATCATCCCCGTGTCCGACGCCAGACCCCTTAGCAGGTCCATGATCTCGGAGGCAGAACCGGCATCCAGACCCGACGTCGGCTCGTCTAGAAGGGAGAGGATGGGGCATTGAATTGGTGGTTTAGCGAGACAGCACGACAGACGTGGGCACTCGCGATAAACCAACATCAAGTAGACAGTTATACGATTACTACACAGGAGACAGAACCCAAACCCTCTGCCGTGCGTGCACCGATGGTCAGGAACAACGCGTCGACCTGCAGCAGTATGCGCGTGCTAGTGCATGATGTTTCTGTCGATACTGCCCACCACGTGTACAGTGTAACGGTAGCTCACCGAGGAAGAGTATCTTGCGCAGGAAGACGAGCTCGACGCCTATCGAAGTGCGTCGTTTCTCGCCCCCGGAGGTGCCCTTAAGGAAGATGTTTCCGACCTTTGCATATACAAGGTACAAGTGACGAGTTCCGAAAACAAAAGACGAGGGAGAGCGGCTGAGTGAGGTGAATCGAGCTTGCCAGAATCAATCGCAGGTTTATTGTCAATATTACCACGTCGCCATCTGTACGACTTGCCAGTATTGTATCCTTCTTTCGACATTTATTTGCATCTCTTACAAATGCCCAAAGCGTAGGGCCAAACTCGATTCAGGGCTAAATTTATGTGCAACACTGGCTTCGGTCGGAGAGAAGAAGAGAAGGTCTCGACGTGGGAACGTAGTGATGAGTGGGATAGCAGGTTTCTACATACCCAATACCTCAATTGCACATCAGAGTTTAACCGTAGTTTTCCGTGTTTCGGGGGCGAAGGAATCTTGCGTCTGAATCTACCAGCCGACAGGTACCACGTCTTTTTCAAGGACTCCAATACATAATGTACCGGAGGGTGTAGACCGGCGCCCGGAATGGACATGACAAGAGAAAAGCAGAAGAAATCGTGAGAGCGGTATCAGGACAGAAAAATTGCGCGCGTGTTTGGGCGGCGACATCACCTTCGTGTGCTGGCACCCCTCGAGGCCCAAGCTGACGAGCACCTCGTCCACGCGCTTGCTGCACTCTCCTCGAGACAACATCGGGCTGTACATCTTGCACGCGAACGTCAGGTTTTCCCGAACTTTGGTACAAGGGGGCCCGGCCGGCGAAACAACGCGGGGAGGGCACATATTGGTGTCTTGCCGTATGCATTGGTTTTTTTATCGCTGACGATGAATCCTTGTCGAGACGAAGCCGAACGAGGGGGTACGCGAGCAGGTGTTAGGTTAGAGGGTGTACTCATAGTCGTGCATACCGTAGTCGTTAGACCATTGACCTCGCATCCCTACAAAGCCGGGACGGAGCATGCCGGGTTCTCACCGGACCAGGCTCTCACATCACCAAGCGCGAAGCGCCGTGAGGTATTCGGCGAGTCGCATGAAGGGTGCGCTGCATCCTGCCAAGGGTGTTCGGCATCTTGTGCTTACTTCCTTGCGCACGGATGACAGCTGGGGGTGACTTAATTTATTTTCTGGTGCTTTCACTTCCAGAGCCAGTTGTAAGCACTGTGTAACTGCCTCGAGGGTGCTGGACCAATTCAACACAACGTGGTGCGATCATCCCCCTTGCGCGGAGTGAGGGTTCTCGACCCCGCACAACATGATCTACTCGACCACCATTCATGGTTACCGCAAAAAAAAAAAAAAAAAGGCACAAAAAGAAAAGCGGTAACCGGGTTGCCAAGCTCACGATGTAATCGGCTTGTTTTACAACATAGTTGTCAAGCGACGAAACCCAACCCCGATGGCAAACACCGGGGAGGGCGGCTTGTTCTACAACGTCGTTGCCCAGCGACGAAAGCCCAACCTCGATGGCAAACACCGGGGGGGGGGGGGCGTTTAGGTTGGGGGGGGGGGCGAAAAAAAACTCGGGGCGTGACTAGAAAAACCTGTGGTGTTGTCATGTCTGCTGGGTTCCTCTCGAAGCCTTTCTCTCCGCCGTTTGTCGGTTTCAGCCATCGCGGAACGAACGTCCCTCCTGCAGGTGGCTCAACGTTGCTTGGGTTTCGAGCCAGGGCGAAATTACCGCGCTGACTGGGAGGATTGTTCCCAGGCCCGGTTCTGCTCAGCACGAACCTCATGAAATAGATTCGTTCCACCGCGCTCGCCTTGAGAAACGAACTTCCGTGTCAGCGTGGTATGCAATCTGCTACCGCTACAATCATGGGTGTACGGGTAAGAAGTGCCCTCTGGGTTGCTTTTTTGTTGGAAGCCGACCAAGACAAGACAAGGCCGAATTTGTTGGTGAGAGTGATTCTCAGCGCCTGCGACAGCACTCCATAAGCGGTTTTGAGGTGACATGCGTGCAGTGTTCTTGAACAAAATTGGTTGAAAATGTTCCATACACATTCTGAACAAACGGATTGAGATATGTTTCCCCCCTATCTTAATGCAGGTGTGATGAATCTTTGGGTGGGGTTGATGTATCCAATTGCGTTTATTGTGTTCTTGCCCAGCTCGGTACCTGTGAGGGCACTCCACAGGCGGTCTTCCTGAGGAACGTAAGCGGCGTTCTCCAAGAAGAAGGACTTGGACATCGCCTTGCCGTTAACGTTTACATCGCCGGTGATGTTCAGCCCCTTCGTGCGGGCCGATACCTGTTTTCGCATGTACGCCCCCGCACGGGAGTCATTTGGTTGGTCGGTGCGGGCGAAGCTGCAAAGAGGGGGGGCTATGGGGGGAAGCCGAGACATGGCCAGGGGTAACACGGTAGAAGGGGGACAGCAGTGGACCCTTCGGCTGCCGTTCGCACCGCGAGGGATCGCCGAAGCACAGAGCGGGGGGGAGAGAGAGGTTCACGATTGGAGCCCCTACGAGCATGGAACATATTGTCTACACGAATCAGATATGGGAAAGGGCCGCGTGAAATAGACCTCCTTCCGCACAAGCTCTCACGAGCCTAGTCCACTCGATCTAAACACTAAAGTCTCCTCGCCCTCGCAATCTGCCGGGCTCTATGACACATGTACCTTTCCGACAAGCACGTCGAGCAGAGACGTCTTGCCCGCTCCGCTAGAGCCGATGATGGCCAAGATCTGCCCGGACTCCACCGCTCCGCTGACCCCCCTCAGGATGTGCTTCACCCCGGCCTCCCCCCCCATCAGAGACGCCTTCGTCTTGGAAACCTCTACGCTGTATCGCACGTCGCGAAAACGGAGGTCCACCTGGAGGAAGCAGGCGTATGTCAAATGCGGGCAGCCACCAAATTTGAATTTATGTTCTGGTTCTCTGGCTGGCTAGAGGCCCCAAGAAGCCTTGCCTAAAGACGCTGCAGGGAAAGTCCTCCAAAGGTGTGTAAAATGTTTCGAAACGATTTCTCAAACTCCCACGGGTGTGTTTCGTAAGGGAGCGCGCACTCGAGCATTTCGAGGAAGTTTTCTTTGTCTCCGTCCGTGCGTTCGGTTGAGAATTTCAGGTCTAATTGTTTCTTTCTCAAACGATGGAGACCGATTGAGAAAAGAGCTTTCGCTGAGGCTGCTATTCCCCCCGTGTGCGCCTGTCATCCGGGCCTGGACACCACTAGACACCGCACATTTGTCTTCGGAAACTTCTCATGCTTACAGTAGGCATACCCCGACGAACGTTCTGAAGGAACCTCTTACGAAACTGTGTCGTTACATACTCAAACGTTGAGGATGCTTGAGTAAAGTACTGGGGTAGGCTGATATAGTTGATGAAAACGTTCAGTACTTGTCTCCGTCCGGAGTACGGATGAGAGTGTTTTGTTTCTTACTCGAAGGCTGTAATAAAGGGTACACGTCTCCTCAATGTTAAGGTGTACAGCATATCCACTATGCTACAAGTCAGCACTCAACAAACACTAACGTATGTACGTATACCCTAAACAAAACACACCTTCCAACGGCAATAGTGTTGCAGCTACTCTAACCGTTAATATTGCTATCACGAACGTTCAGATAGATGGTGGAGTACGTTGCCCACCTTCGGCTCGTCGGGGGAGTTCCTGGGTTTTCCCAGGGGCGCTGCTGCCCCATTGCGGCTCCCGCGTTCCAAATCTTCACCAGCTTGAGGGGACATCATCTGATGAATGAAACGGATGGACAAAGTGAGTGAACGTGGAGATCAGGTGTTGGTGTAGTCTACATCTCTAGCGACGACTACGAGACGCGCGGCATTCGACAAGGATGAGCTTTCTGACCTCAACCCTCGTGATCGGTGCACGGCGCTGCCGTTTGCTTTCCGCGTCCGGCACGCGATTGTTTCTCTTCTGCCACTCGTTTGAGCTTCGGAGCATGCGATCGACATTTGACCCTGGCGTCGCCTCCCATAGTCCTCGTAAGGTCAAGCGAGGTCATATTTTTCGAATGCGAGGTAATCGTGTCAGAAGCAAGGACTGTGAGAGCAAGAATGTATAGGTGGAAAAAGAGCAAAACAAACATTTAAATAAATCTGACTAACGCAAAAACCAAAAACCAAAGAAAGGTACAAACAAGTGGCAGGGTCGTATCCAGACAAAGGCAAATCGCACGGTAGGGGACACAGGACTCCCATGGGTCACCCATGGGTCACCCATGGGCCGCGTATGGGCACCCCGTTAGGCCCATGGGCAGCCCATGGGTCACCCATGGGAAGCCCATGGGCGGCCAATGAGAGCCCTTCAACCGAACTATTGGACTCCTAAACAATAGATAATCTGCTTTGGAACGGGCACTTTTGCGGCTAAAAACCGTAACGCTAACCGTAACCCTAACTCCAAGCCCACACGAAACGTGTTAGGTTGGCGCTGGTGGCTAAGTTCTAGTTTGATATGCCAGTGGCGAAGTTCTAGGTTGAAGGGCCCACGGTGGGCACTTCATGGGTCGCCCATGGGCCGCTCATGGGCATGCCCATGGGTCACCCATTGGCAGCCCATGGGCAGACCATGGCCGGCCATGAAGTGCCCATGGGTGGCCCATGGGTGACCCATGGGTGACCCATGGGTGTCCCATGGGCGGTTAAACAAAACTGTCAGTAGTGTGGGAGAATGTGCACGTATACCCCAAGAGTTTGTGGGTGCGTCCTTTCTTCACGAGGGCCGGGGTTCGATCCCAGGCACCAACGGTCGCCTCGGTGGTCTAGTTGGTATCCTCGACACCTTCTAGAGGTCAGGTCAAGTGTTCGAGTCCCGGCGTAAGCGAGATTTTCTTGCAAAGTGAGTGTTTCTCTCGCTTCCGCTCCTGGCCTAGTGGATAGCGCTAGTAGTTCGTGTGTACACAGAGGGAAGAGAGTGCTGAACTCTTCTCGAATTAAAAATCGAAGGCAAAGAACCGCAGGAAGGGAGGGTAGAGAGGGGCTATTCTGGGTGACCCCGGGTTGGAGTAAACGGCACTAGTGCTGTGAGCCCTGATTTGAAGTGAAGACAAAAAAAAGAAAAAAAGATCCTTGTTTCCGTTCTCTTTTTTCCTTCATTTTTGTTGGAAAGTACCCTCACGCTTTTATGGTTCTTTTTTTTCCTAGGCCGTCTTGGTCGTGGGGATCACGGGAACATATTTGTTTTGTACATCAGGGACTGCAACCAAACGTTTAGGCCAACCACAAAAAAAGGATCCTGGCCAAACCGTACTTCCCTGTAATTTTGCCCACGATGGGCGGCCGACTGGTATGCCTAACATGCTTCCCGTGGTGGGCTGCCCCACGTTGGGCTGCACATGTTGGGGTGCCCATGGGCAACCCATGGCCAGCCCATGGCGGGCATTGTAGGCTTGCCCGTGGGCGTGACCATGGGCGGCCCGTCGTGGGCAAAAATGCAGCCCATGGAGTGCCCACCATGAGCTGCCCATGGGCTGTCCATGGGCGGCTCATGGGCGGGCGGACTATCAAAACCCCGAAAGTGTGGGAGACCCCTGGCAGAGGGGCGGGCGCGCGTCAACATGAACAAAAGGAAACGTGATCCGTCAGTGGACAGCAGTGGACTTCCGACACTTACCCGTCCGTGGACATGTCCACTGGACATGGTTATGGACATATCCGTGGGACGTCCATGGACGTCCATGGACGTCCGCGGACAAGTCCATAACCGTGTCCATGGACGTTGTCCAAGGAAATGCCCACGGACATCGTCCATGGACGTCCACGGACGTCCGTGGAGGTGTCCGTGGACGTCTGTGGACATCCTTGGACGTCCACGGACGTGCCGCGGACGTGTCCATGGACGTCCACGGACGTGTCCACGGACGTCCACGGACGTGTCCACGAAATGGTCAAATGATGTGCATAACCCGTCTGCAGCAGCACGTGTACCCTATTTCTCTGTGTGGAGTCTGTCTTTTGCCTGGTTGTGTGTTTGTGTTTTTTTTCAAGTAGCATCGACCGCGCTAACCGGCTGACCAATGGAAAGACGTCAGTCTCAGTGCGGTTGACAACACGAAACACTTCTACATGCGCCATTAACTGGGGACCCCGTGAGGCGGCGGCATGGGGGATGCTAAGCTATTCTCCGGATTAAAGACAGAAACGGTAGCAACAGAATAAAACTGCACGTGTATACCAAGGCTGCTACCTTGCACTCGAGTTCGTTTTCGATGCTTTCATCATTATCCTCCTTGCTTTCACCACCATCACTCTCATCGTCATTTTTGCAGCAATTTCTCGGCAGTGTTCTTCTCTATACATAGTCTGGCCCTGCACCGTTTGTCGTGAGTAAGGTCGTCTGGCTCGAAGCTCTTGCTCTCTTCCACTCCATAACTCCATAATTCCCTCCTCGATTGCTGTCTTGGTCGTTCTCTGATCATCCCGTTCCCTCTCCTCCTCCTCTTCATCGCTCCCAAATGGATTCCCCCAAATGCCATTATCATCGTCTTTATCTGCACTGTGTAGCTATACTGAGATCCCAACTTGGCCGTGGTGGAAATTGGTCGATCAGAAGCCCATGACGTTTGAAAGCATCACGAGTTCGTACCTATAGAGAACGAGCCAGCTCCAGCGTAAACCGTCTCCGAATCCTGTTGGTATGATAGACTAAGCCTTCAGGTGAAGCAAGGCCGTTTCGTCGTGTGTGTGCGCGCGAGAGGGTGAACCGGCACTATTGGGGGTTACAACGGCGCCCAACTGGCACTAACCGGGCAAGCTCTCATTAGTGCCAGACAGAGCTCCGCCTGTGTCGAGATATTTTACTGGGCACTTGGCACTTTTCAACCGACAATAGACTATACAGGTCTCTCGACTGTGTGGAGTATGCGTTAGGGTCAGAACACACTTACTTACTTATTTACAAGACTTCAGGGGAAAATGCGCGTTCCCTACCTACTGAACTCGGTGTTTGCCATCGGGATTGGGTTTTCGTCGCTTGGCAACGACGTTGTAAAACAAGCCAATTCACTTCGTGAACTCGGCAACCAGGTTACCGTTTTTTTTTTTACCTCGGTTTTTTTTTTGGCGGTAACCATAATGGTGGTCGAGTAGATCATGTTGTGCGGGGTGGAGAAACCTCACTCCGCGCAACGGGGGATGATCGCACCACGTTGTGTTAAAATGGTCAAGCTTCCTCGAGGCAGTTACACAGTGCTTACAACTGTCTCTGGAAGTGAAAGCACCAGAAAATAAATTAAGTCATACGTAGCTGTCATCCGTACGCAAGGAAGTAAGCACAAGATGCCGAACACCCTTAGCAGGATGCAGCTCACCCTTCATGCGACTCGCCAAATACCTCACGGCGCTTCGCGCTTGGTGATGTGAGAGCCTGGTCCGGTGAGAACCCGGCGTGCTCCGTCCCGGCTTTGTAGGGATGCGAGGTCAATGGTCAAACGACTACGGCATGCACGACTATGAGTACACCCCCCCCCCCCCCCACCCACAGAAATATAACACAAGCCTCCCTGAAAGGTGTCTGTCTC